>PVJO010003955.1:0-115645 GCA_004026905.1 Hystrix cristata | reverse complement strand
TCTAGTTGTTTGAGCTTCACCATTAAGTTTTTTATTTGAGCTCGCTCTGTCTTCTTGATGTGGGAGCTCAATGCGATAAACTTCCCCCGTAGCACTGCTTTCATTGTATCCCATAAGTTCCGGTATGTTGTATTCTCGTTATCATTTATCTGTATAAATTGCTTAATTTCTTCTTTAACTTCTTCTATGACCCAGCTATAATTCAGAAGGATATTACTTAGTTTCCATGTGTTTATGTGGTTTTTTTTGGTTTTTGTTACCATTGAATTCTAGTTTCAATGCACTATGGTCCGATAGTATGCATGGGATGATTTCAATTCCCTTACATTTACTTAAGTATCCTTTATGGGCTAGTATGTGGTCTATTTTGGAAAACGACCCGTGTGCGGCTGAGAAGAATGTGTATTCTACTGCTGTAGGGTGAAACAGTCTGTAGACAATAGATGCAGTTTTTAAAAAGAAACTTTTCTCGCCACAGAGAGTTGAGTGCATGGTTGTAGAACCCATAGACGTGGAGGGTCAACTGTATGTAACTGCTGTATGTAAGAATATTTCATGCTGAAAAGAAAACATTTAGTGAAATGAACAGAGTATTTTTGCTTGTATCCCATTAAAGTCACCTGACAGTGCTTTGAAACTTTGTCCTAATACTTTGAAAGTAATTCTGTGGATAAATAGTATTTGAATAATTGAATAACTGATGACATGAGCCAGCATGTGGCCTTTGCCATCTCTCTGTCTCCCTCTATTCTCTGACTACATGCTGTATTGTTTTAATTGAGGCAAAATTCACACAACTTCTTAAAAGCGAATGGGGCCATCGGTATATTCACAATGCTGCATGACTCCCATCTCTTTGTAGGTCACAAACATTTTCATCCACCTCTGGAAGAGACCCCACACCTGTCAAGCATTTGGTCCTCTTGGCCCCTCGCATTCTGTCTTTACAGATTCACCTGTTTTGAGTTGTTACCTATGGAAGGCATTGCATAATATGTGCCCTTTTGTGTCTGGCTCCTTTCACTTAGCGCAGTGTTTTGGAAATTGTTCTAGACTGCACCATGTATTAGTGCGTTCTTCACTCCTGGTTTGGGTTGGTATTATCTCATTGCGCATCACACCACAATGTGTTTATCCTCTGTCTGCTGCTGGGCATTAGAGCTGTTTCCACCTTTTGGCTGTTGTGAGCAACACTGCTAGGAACATGAGTGTACACTGGTGCTGAACTGTAAGTCAAGGTTAAAAGGTAGAGTTCGAGTGTTATTCATTAACTGTATCGTTATTAACGTCATGGAGTCCTCACTATGTCCCAGACCCTGTACTTACTCTTGAATTATTTTATTTAATCATCACATCAGTAGGTAGGTGATTCTCCTTCTAATAAGGGAATGCCATTGATACACACTGTGTTTGGACCTGTTTTCCGGTGTCTGGGTCTCTACCATCTCTCGTTTTCCATTTCCAGCCATCTGATATTGTGGGACACCCCCCCTACCCCATCTCTTCTGTAAAGTTCTTATTCTGTTTACTTTTAGTACTCCTCATTTTTCTTCTCTTGATCTTCTTATAAAAAGCTACCTCTTAGGAAGCCATGCCAACTTCTGATGCTGGAAGTCCCTACCTAGATCTCAGCCACAGACTCAACCCACCTCTAACATGACATCTATAACTGGAGAGCACAGAGTAACTAGCCCCGTGGTTCCTGTTTTTATGCTGATTTTATGGCTACAGGTCTTTGCAGAAAAAATATATGTAGCTAAGAAATTTAGGGTACCTATTGCTTACTTTTCAGGATTATAATTAGTACCATTGCAACAGACTGATTTGTATAGGATAAAGTTGTTAACATTTGTTTTCTTTATTCCTGTTTTTACTTCTGTAGATCTTTGTTTGGGAGCAAAATCTTGAACAGTTCCAAATGGACCTGTTTCGTTTCCGCTGTTACTTAGCTAGTCTCCAGGGTGGGGAGCTGCCAAACCCCAAAAGGCTACTCGCTTTTGCAAGCCGACCAACGAAAGTGGCGATGGGCCGCCTTGGAATCTTTTCTGTATCATCATTTCATGCCCTGGTGAGTAGAAGCTAACGAAAGTTTGAAAAATACTCATGTTGATGCATAATCCTGAACTGGATTTGACAGCAGTCTCTGAAGTGTTTTTCTAGTTTACTGCTGTGTGTGGATTACTGAAATACTCCTCCTTTAAGAGGGTTCAAATTTTCACTTGAACCTATTTAAAAATCTATCACTTACGCACCTCCAGATGGGGCCTGAACTGTTGTCTCTTTTCGTGCCTGGGATTGAACTCAGGGCCTCATGTTTGCTAAATGAGGTTCTACCACTGAGCGATGCCTCCAGCCCCTGAAATGCGCAGTCTTGCGAGATGCTTGCTGCACTGTCTGTTGAGAGCTCTTGTCTGTAGGCAGTGTTGCCTTTGAACTCACATACATGTTTTTTTTTTAACCTTATGAAAATGGTGAATGGGAGGCTTTCTGTCGCGCATACAAGCATTCTCGTTCTTTCTCTCTCCCACATACGCCATATATTAAACACAGATCTCTTTGGAGGTCTCCTCTTTGTTTATTTTTATCATTGTTTCGTGGCCACAAATACGTGATGTATTAGAGGATGGCAGAGAATTCTCTCAGTGCGCCAGCTAAACATATATATTGCTCAAGGAAGGATATTTTCCTTTGACCACACGAGCACAGTTTGTATAGTTGTGTTGTACGTTGGTGATCTGTAATTTTATGTCCTTGCTAAATTGCAAGCAGCTTTATGTACTTTTGGTTCCTTCCTGCTGAAAAAAAAAAAATCACTGTGTAAGTAACGTGCTTTTAGCCTATCCAAGTCGACACCCACTTAAAATGTACTACTGCACCTTAGCACATTTGCTACGGAATTAAATGTTAAATCTCAGTTTCCAGAAACTGCTTTGGAAAGCCTTGGTTGGGCCTCTCTTGTCTTACCGTGTCAGCTGTACTCTCCCATTGAATTCAGAGCTGTAATTCAGTCAGGGGCGTTTGTGTTCTTTATAAATAGATTAGCGTCATCATTCAGCTAATTAGGGGTAGATTTACATTTTTAAAGAACTCTTAAACCAATTTCTGGAGTTATTAAAACTGGCATCCTGATTTGTTCTGCTAATTACAGCCCTGCTCTTGGCCTGTCTGCCTACCACCTCTCCTTATAGCTATTATGTCTTTATTTTTTTAGTAATAGTGGGGCAAAGTGCTGGGATGAATAAGTCTTAAAAACAGTTTTCAGTTAATGGCATTTTCTATGTCTATTTCTTTGATTCGCCCCCCACCCCCAAAAGTGGGATAAAAACTATTTATCTCCTTGTCAGAATATCCTGATGCAGGGAGCTTTTTTTTTTATTAGGAGGGCTCATGATGTCCCTCTAGCATCCACCTAGCTCCCTCCTTTTACTTTGGCTTGGTAGAATTTGGAGAAAATACTTTTGCTTTCTACTGAAAACATATACTTGTTATTTCCTTCCAAGCCAGTGGTTCTCACCTCTCTGAGACAGGCAGGTGAAAGCCACTGTGTTACTGGTCCCTAATTTATCTCCAGTCCTCTGTCTGTGATTTGTGTGTACTTTCCTTTTGGTGTCAGGCTATTAAAATCTGGCCAGCTGAAGATGTGCTTAGGAGCGTTAACAACTCTTAGGTTCGTCTGGTTAGTGGTTGTATTCATTTGTTTTTGCAGTCCTGGGGACTGAGCCCATGGCCTTGCACATGCTAAGCAAATGCTTTACCATTGAACTATAATCCCAGCCCGTGGTCAGTGATTTTGAAGAAGAATATTGAATTCCATATGTTCAACTCTCCCTTCCTTTGTTCTTTTTCTTGCTAGCTGCTTCAGCGATGCGAATCTCTTATGTGTCCCTGCCAACTTATCTTTTGCATGAAGGGTTTCGTTTGAGACAGAACAAGCTAGGTCACCTTTTTGGGTATCTGTTTCTATTTTCTGTTTCAGCTCCTCTGGAACATCCAGGGTAGGGTATTTTACAGTCTGGTTTATCGAATACTTATTTTTTTCCCTCCTCTCCTTGTCATTTGACCCCAAGTTTTTTTCTCCCCTTTGGATCTGAAACATTCTTCAATTTAGCCTTTGTTCAGAATTTTTTTTCTCCTTTTCAGTGGGGGCCGTGGGAGGAGGAGGTGTGAGGGTAACAGGGCCAGGAGAGGGGCTGGAGCTACAATGGAGGCCCCATTCAGTAGGATAGCTTCCAGTAATGCTGAGTGATTTGCAGTAATTAACTGAAGGGTCCCGCTGTACTCTTTGAAAAAAGGTTATCATTGTTCTTGTTTGCACAGATGAGCTGAATGATAGAGTAATCAGGTGCAGGCCACAAAGGGCGGCTTTGTCTGGGCAGAGATCATTGAGAAACTCTTGAGCTCTAGTCCAGTAGTTCTTCTGCCAGCCTTTTTTCTACATCTCTTTGCTCATTTTGAGTCATTATTGTCTTGGGGGCTGTGGTGACTCTTGCTGTTTGTAAGGCCTCAGCAGTTGGGAGTAGCTGCTATAGCAACCTCAAATACAGTGTTTATTAAACAGACTAAACTAACCAGTCAGCTGGTCACTGAGAGTATTGGTGGGTGTGTGAGTCTCTCTTTCATGCTCATTTTCCCCTAAAATTGTAGACTCGAGAGTTACTTTTTAGTTGTTACCAGTTATTTAAATCATCTGTAGGTCACTTATAATACCTAATACAATGTAAATGCTGCGTAAATAGTTGTTATGCTGTATCATTTAAGGATTAATGATGAAGAAAAAAGTCTGTACATGTTCAGCAAGATGAAATTTTTTATTTGGGATATTTAAAGTCCCAGATTGGTTCCATCCCTGGATATATAGGACTGACTCTGCATGGCTGCCTCATGTGTGTGTGTATCAATCTATTTGTGACTGGGTTTACCTGTTTATAAATAGCTGTATAGACAAGGAATCACACATGCATTCTTTTCTCTAGGATTTTAAAATTTAACACCATTTATTTACATAGTCATGTAATCATGTGTGTGTCACTGCTTTCCAGTTTAATCCTTAACTTTTTTTACCTTTAACTCAGTAAGTGGTGAAAACAGAGAAAAGTTTTTATGTACTTAATGGTGCCTTTTGTTTTGTGATTTTTGTTCCCCAAAACACCTTGAGAATAATTATAAAGATCTTTCTCATACAAACTCCCACAAGTGTCTTGGCAACTGGTGTTTATAGCCTGATTTTTTTTTTTTTTTAAATGTACTTAGCTGAGAAAATGCAAGATTTCTCAGCTCTTTTTTCTTTCCTGTTTTCATTCGGGACCAAAACCTTCTCCCTAACACCTGGCAAAGAAGCCATTTTGATCCTTGTCTTTAATGTACGTGGAGGTCCTCGCCAGTCTACTCATGGGGCTTCTGTGGTGTTCGCATCGTCAATACTGAAGACCCAGAGAGGCCTGTCTGGTAGCCAGCATGCCCACTGCTGGGAAGGCCCCATGTGTTACCCAACACTATCTCATGCCAAGCTGCCAGTTGGCATCTGTCTCATAGGGAGTTGCCTGCGTGGGAATCCAGGACAGATAGGTTTTAAGACATTCACCTCCAGCAGCAAATTGCCCTTGGGGGAGTTTCGTTTCAAGTCTGACTTGCTAGACCTCCTGCCACTCCCTTTGTTGAAAGGCGAGCCCGTGGGTGGCCTGCTGAGGCCTCCTGGAGGAAGTTCCTGTCAGTTCCTGGGTCTTTGCTTACAACCTGTAGGACAAAGTTTGGGCCTGAGTGTTCTGCTGGCAAGGACTTTATGGGCCTCTCAGAGATTCTGTTGGAGCATTTGTCCCAGTGACAGCTTTAAATGTGGGGTGTCCCCTTCTAAAATGTTTCTCTGGGTCACTGGTACGTTGCAGATATCTCAACAGGGTGGCTTTAAAAAAATACTAGTTTTATTTCCCATTCACCTGAACATAGGACGTGTAAGTTATGGATGCCGGGTGGGGTGGCTTTACCTTCTTCAGGGATACAGGTCCCTTCTGCATTGTTGCTCTGCTGTCCTCGCAAAGACTTTTCCACCTGACCCCCTAGCCCGCGGTGTGGACCTTTCTGTCACCAGGGAGCAGGAGCACCTGGGACAACAGGAAGCCTCCTTCTCTCGAGGGGAGTTCCTGGAAGGTGCAAGCAGTTTTCCTAGGAGCACCCTGGTGACCAGAACCTCGTCATGTACCCTGTTCCAAGAAAAAAGGCAATTTGTACTTCTTGGCTGTGTGCTGAGCTGCATTGTGCCTCTCTGACTGAGGAAGAAAAGACAATGGATTATTTGCCTAATAATTCAATGGAAATGATTTTATGTATTCTAAGATAACTAAGTAGAAGAGATTGGTAATTTTAAATTTAATATGAAATCACAGGAGCCAAAATCTGCTGTTCCTCCACTCTTTTTGCTGCCCTTCAGCATGAGTTTTTATTAGCATACAGAAATAGCTCTGTAGCATTTGGGGAGCCTCTCAAGAATGCCTGGCTCATTGAACTTGATGCTGTAGCTCAAACCTGAGACCGGAAAGAGACCTAATTCTTGGGAACATAGTGTATGTATTTTATTACTATTTATATGTACTTTTAGTGATGATTTCATATAGAAATTGAGTTTTCCAGCCTTTCATTTGCATCTTGAATCCATTGAAGGCCCCCAAAGTTTGAATATGTCTGAGGCGTGGATGAAATGGGCTGGGCACTGGGGGCTGTGTCGGCTGGGACGATAGAGGGGTTTTTCAACGGTGGGACTGAGTGGGAACCTCAAAGAGCAGGTGTTGGTCCTGACATCTCTCTCTCGTTGCTACTTGTCCCTACCCTCATCAGGTGGCAGCACGTACTGGTGAAACTGGTGTGAGAAGACGTACCCAGGCCATGTCCAGATCCGCAAGCAAGCGAAGGAGCAGGTTTTCTTCTCTTTGGGGTCTGGACACTACCTCCAAAAAGAAGCAAGGACGCCCAAGCATCAATCAGGTAGGTTTAGAGTGGACGAAAAGGAACTCTGTGTAGACTGCTTCCATGGGGCGTGTGTGTGTGTGTGTGTGTTCCTTTATTGACTCTGTGTGTTATTTTAAGCTAATTGACACAAAGCAACTAGTTGTGCTAGACACTTTTTATAGATAATGCACACCCGTAACATTGAACTCTGCTATTAGTCTGTCACCAAGCTCCAGTCTCCCACCTGCATCCTTTCCAAAGCCTGGGTAATTATAGACTCCTGAAAGTGCACAGTTCATCCCAAGCCTTCGAGACAGAGCAGGGCTCCGCGATGAGGCCACTGGGCACCGAAGCGCACAGCCTTCTGAAGCTACTTCCGGCACCAGGTCAAAGGCAGCCTCCAGGGAGATCCGGCTGTTTCTTTGCCCTTGAGTTCTGGGGTTGGCATTAAGTGGGCAGTTCCTCTGCCTGTGGGAATGAGGGACTGCAATCTGCAAGCACTTCACTCCCTGCTTTGGCCATATCTGCTAGGTATAAGGGCTGGAAGGGGCTCTTGGTCCATCCGGAACGGACAGCCTGGAGCGATGCGGTGTGGGGTGCTGCTAACTGCAGCCCTCTTTTCCCTCACTGATTCTCCTTCACGAGCTAAGGCTGCTTTGCTGGTGTTGCTTCCGGAAAACTCACCCTCCATTGTTATTGTCATTGTTCTCCTTTGATTTTGGAAACTGGGTATCCCCAGAAGTTTCGATTTCAGGGACTAACGGAACACGAGTATTTATAGTCTTCTTGGAAGAAGGAGGATGTCAGCTAGTGGACCACAGCGGCTGGACAGTCAGGCAGTGTGTGACCTGCTCGTGCCCCGTGCTTGTGCGGAATGGGAAGGCGCCGACTGACTGACTTCACAGGAAGAGCCCTCCCTGTTTGCTGGGAGAATCCCAGCTGTTAGCTTCCCGAAGAAACGAAGTTTAAAAGGAGATTAGTCCCGAACACCCATGTGCTAAGTTCCTTACCTGACATGCTCATCATTTAAATGTGGAATTTTTTTGTCTTCATGGGATTTGCAGGAGCTGGATGCGCAAGTGCTAAGAGGGTGTGAGACAGAATAGTTTTGCGGGTCGTTCTGTGCTGTTTGGGGAGGGCGGAACACAGAATCTGCTACCATGGGATTCGCTCTGTGTAAATTGGAAGAAGCACTGATTTGGAGGAGACTCAGTGTTTGCTCGGACCAACCACTTAAGAGACTCGAAGGTTCTCTGCTAGACCTGCAGAAGGAAAACGATTGCAGTCAGCATTTGTCCCCTCCTAAAGGAAGGTGCTGGTGTCATTTCGTGCCCATCCTCAGTCACTACAGGGGACTTTGGCTACCTCTATGAATACAAGTCAGGACCTCCCAGTTTGGACTTGTGTTCCATCAAGACATTTGCGTTGTGTGGTTCTGCTGTAACATAGCACTGGGCTATGTTACAACCTGTGTTTGAAATCTACGCCTGAATTTAAATGAAGTCTAGGGAATCTTTCACATTCTTTTGGAAAAAAATCAACACATAATACATAAATAATTCCTCATTAAAATTCAAATTTTTTTTCTTTAAAAATACTTCTTGTTTAGCTGTAAACAGTCTGATATAAATTTATTCACTAATTCAGTACCCTGCAATAGACAAAAATTGTTTTTGTGTATTTACATTGGAGGAAGAGCCTTTTTTTAACCAGTTATATTACCCTGGTAGCACACGCTCATTTTAGAACCAGCAAATAAAATTCTTTGCATCCATGTGTTCGGGCCTTGATTAGATAGGTACTAGCATCAGTACCCTGTTACTATGATTTTCATCATACCTTTAAGTGACCAGACTTCATTAAATTTCAAAGGATAGACAGCTACTTTTTCCTTCAGCACTAGGGTAGAACTCAAGGGCACTCTACCATTGAGCTATATTCCCAGACTTTTTTTTTTCTTTTTTTTTTTTTTTTTTTTTTTGAGGCCAGACCTCACTAAGTTAACCATGCTGCTGGCCTTGAACTTGTGATCCTCTTACCTTAGCCTTCCAAGTAGCCAGGTTACAGACATGTACCACTGCACCCAGCTGACAATTTTCTTGTTTTTTTTAAATAAAAAAGACTTCTCTGCCATGTTGTGGTAAAAATACTATAAATACTGTATCTTCTCAAGTTCTATTAAATAACCTGTAAGTTACTTGTAAGTATCTGATCATATGTATGAGGCAGAAATTCTTCATTATGAATGAAACTAGTTCATTGCTTTTTGCAAGTTTATTTTCTCTAAATTTAGATGAATTACCCAGATGCAAATCATTTCTTTCGTTTTGAATGTGGGAAGTCGTGGATACACAGGGACACGATTTTCACAGTCTGCCACCATCAATACCATTACCTGCTTTGGGATTTGAAGTAGGAGTGTCTGGAAACTGTTGTGATGTTTTCTAATAGCTCTGCTGATTTTCCGTATCCCCCCATGCTTCATTTGCCCCATTGCCCGGATTTCTTTTTAAACTGATACTTTTGTATGTGCAGGTGTTTGGAGAGGGAACTGACGCTGTGAAGAAATCTTTAGAGGGAATATTTGATGACATTGTTCCAGATGGCAAGGTAAAAATAAACACATGTTCCTTTTCTAGAAGTGCCAAACACGCATCGGCACATGCACAATGCATTGGTTTCTTGGGATACTAAGATTAAGTAGACTGAATATAAAAACTGAACTGATCAGTTTTGGAAAGTTATGTAACTGGTCAGTGTGAGCTGGAAAATCATCTTGTGTTTAAAACTTCATGATAATAGGAACATTCCCCTGCTGACATAACATTTCCCATACTTATCATTTGAGGCTTAAATTTCCAACTAGAATATGAGAAAAATGTGAGTTCTCAGCTGAATATTTAATATCACTGCTAACTGCTTTTTATGTACAACTTTTATTCCCAAGAGGTGAGTTCTTATTGCCCTCACTCTCTGCCCACTCATGCTATTTTGCTCCCATTAATTTCAAAGAACTGTTCTGATAGTACATTTGCCTCCCAAGTTAAGTGTTCAATTAAATACTCACAGACTTGATTCAGCCTTTTGCTTGGATTTAAGAGGGGTTTTCAGACTGCTCTGATTGACGCCCAAAAAGATACTAAATTTTCCCCCTTCCTCGGCCACTTTTTCCAGCCTCTAAATCAGTGGGCACCCCTAGTTTTCAGGGGTGATGCCAGCAGTCCCTCATTTGTGGTTCTGGTGTGGATCACATGACCTCGGTAAGATGTGCTGGTTCTCAGACTCAGGATCAGTATGACAGAACTCAGCTCCTGGTTGCCATGCAACCAAGCAGTGTCACTCAGTGGGGCTCAGCCCGGGTTCTAGAAGGAACTGAGCCTCAGAAGCCGGAGTGCAGTGGGGAGTTCTGGCTGCCGCAGGGAGAGCGGAAGAGGGGCTGGGGAAGGCCTTTTTTTTCTTTCTGACTCGAACTGCTTGTGGATTGTGTCATCCAGGATATCAAGGCAGCTATCTTTGCAAAAATCCAACCATGGTGCTCTCTTGGAGCATCTGTGGTCAGATTTGATGAAATTAAAATTTTGTGCCAATATATATTCCGAGCACAGTTTTTGATATTTACTTGGTCATTTCTGCAGTTGAACAGTGTTTCTTGCATGGCACAGTTGCATACTTTTGTTTTGCACTTGTGGGGATTCAACCTAGGGCCTGTGTACCAGGCTAAATATCCAGCCCTGTTTTATTTTATTTTATTTTACTTTAGAGATAGGATTTTGCTAAGTCACTGAGCTGCCCAGCTGGGCTAAAACTTGTAATCCTCCTGTTTCAGCCTACCAGAGTGCTGGGATTACAGTTGTTACACACTTCTAATAATGGAATATTCTCTCCTGCACACAGAATGGGGAAGCTGCCAAAGATTTTCCATTGGCTTTCTGTGTCACTTTTGTGGTTTTTCGTTTTTTTCAGGATACTTTTTTCCTCCCTCTGCCTCTCTTAGAGTGCCTTGGTTACAAAAAGCAGTTTAGATTCAAAACTTGGGCCGATCCAGTGCTAGGGGGCACTTATTTAATGTGGCATGCGGGAGCAGTGGGAAGATTCCAATTATCGTTAATGGAATGTAGCCAAGTTGATTGCTTTTTGACAGTTCCCTCCCTGGGGTCTAGCTTATCTGTGAAAGCAACAACGTTCATAGGCAGGCCTGAAATTGTCTTCCGCAAGTGGCTTTAGCTTAGTGGCCTTTACTAAAACATTTCCCCCACATGGTTGGATCCTGTGGGTTTTCTTTCTTTCTTTTTTTTTTTAATGTATGGAAATGGTTATGTTGCCACCGCTCAGTCTTTACTTGGAAATTTGTTTCTTCTTGTAATGTACTGGCATTAAGCCTTGTTCTTGGTAATCCACAGATACATATTTACCAACCAGTGACTTGGTTATAAACCAATAATGAGTGCATATAACTTGATGCTTATTGATCACCAATCGTGTGTTTATATTGCGGAACTCTAACGTGTGTTCCTTGCTTATGTCGCTGGTCTCCTAACATTTCATCAATGTACGGGGCGTTTTCTGCTTTGGCTGTTTGTCAGGCTTAGGTCTTAACCCAGGTGCTGACTGGGTTGTTACAGCAGCACGTCCTCATTCACAGGCTTTGTGCTGCTCCCCAGTCCTCATGCAGAGTGACAGAGGGCGGAGCGATGACAGTCTTCTTTTTTTTTTTTTTTTTTTTTTGGTACATGTTTGCAGTACACAGTGGTTTACATTCATCGTGGGGAGTTGGTACATGTACAGAACACATCTTAATTCTTTTTATGTCCCCTTCTCCCCACTCCACCTCTCTCTATCCATTGGTTCTCTTGACTGACTTGCAAAAGATTTACCTCCCTGTTTCCTATTTTCTGTCTTTTATCTTGCTCTTTCATTTATCTGTACTTTGGATTTTTCATGTCAGAGAAACCACACAATATTTAAGCTTGCAAAGCCCTCGGAGCTTCATCTGAGAAATGGAGCTGCCCCTCTCCCAGCATTGTGCTAGAGGCCCAAGGAGAGCCCAAAAATGATTCTGCCTCTCAACACCCAGCAGTAGAGCATTATCTTTATGAAACAATCTCCTTGGGGCCTCCTTGTTGCTTTGAAGTATAAACTTCACACGGCAGATAGTCTTATTGATGGAATTCTCTACTCAAAATTTAAAATGAGTTTGTGAAAGAAATAGTAGCAGTAAAGCCGAGCTGAATGGGTGACACATTTCTTGCATTCGTCTGGATTTCAGTACTTCTTCATTTGTGCCGGGCGCACTTCCCTATGCCAGGGGCCAGGTGGGAGTCTGCCCCGTGTCTGCAGTCAGAGACCTCCCTGTCCGTTTTGTGCCACGGAGCTCCTTTCTCAGTAGCTTCTGTCTCTCCAGGGGTTTCCCTGCTTCCCACCTCTGCTCTGAGTGCTTTGCTAGGAATAAATAATCCAGGGTGCAGGGTGAGGGTCTGAGATTGTTGGATGTGGTTGTCTGCTGCAGCTCTGCTAACTTTACCTATTGCAGAGGGAGAAAGAAGTGGTCTTACCCAGCGTCCACCAGCACAATCCCGACTGCGACATCTGGGTCCATGAGTATTTCACTCCATCTTGGTTCTGCCTGCCCAATAATCAGCCAGCCTTGACGGTTGTCCGGCCGGGAGACACTGCACGGGACACCCTGGAGCTGATCTGCAAGGTACGGAGCTGCTTTAGTTGTTTCCCTAGAAAGATCAGAATGGGTGTGGGGATCTCCTAGGGTGCTGGTGGAAACTCAGCCTTATGGGAGATGGAAGCTCTTGAATGCATCTGCGTGCCATTTCCGAGCAGTGCTGCGTCCCTTGGTGGTAATATGCTTAGTGATGTAAGTGGATTCCTCTCCTTTGTAAGGACAGGAACTCAACCAAGTAGCTTCTTTCAGTGAGTGTATGTGATAGATTTGCAATGAGCACATTCATGCACACATTTTAGAAAATTCAAGAAAAAAAACAGTACGTTAATGTATTGCATAGGACCTTACGTACAGAATCCAAAATAACCACTGTAAACATCTGGTGTTTATCTTTCCATTTTTTTTCCCCACACAGTACACATGCGTGTGTTTAATGGGACCGTATTATGGGGACTGTTTTGCAGCCTGCTCTTGAATTCGTCATCGAAACAAGATTCTGTGAGGTTGAGAATAACTGAAGTGAGTGGAAGTTTGACCTTCAGGATGAAAAATTCCTCTTCCCGTGAACACTGAATTAGCCTTAGCCTGTGTCCTCTGCTTTAACTTTAAGCCGTGGAAATCTCTGGATCTTTTTCAGGGTGACCCTAGTTTCATTTCTTTCCCATGAAGGGCAGCCAGATGCATGTCCCTGAGTGAGAGCAGGAGGAGGAAAGAAAGGGGCTTCTCTCGCGTGCTCCTTTTTATCTTTAATGCTGTAAGTGATAGCATCAGTGAGCTTGTCTAGTAGTGACATTGAGCGTGAGGAAGAGTTGTTATTTCCCCCACTTCATGGACAGAGAAAGGGAGGCTCAGAGAGCTTTAGTTACTTGCTTGAGCTTACGTCACTGTCAGTGGCAAAGGAGAGACTGAACCCAAGTCTGGCTGCTCCAAACCTGGTCGGTATATCCCTCTGACTCCATCAGTCCATCAGGCTCAGGAAGTCTAGAATATATTCTTAGGGGAGTGAACCGGCTGCGGAAGGGAAGGAAGCGGGATGTGGTGGCACTCAACTGTAATACCAACACTTTGGAGACTGAGGCAGGAAGATTACTGTAATTTCCAGGCCAGCCTGGGCTACACAGTGAGCTCAAGGCCAGGCTGAACTACATAATGAGATCCTATCTGAAAATAAAAAGGAAAGTAAAAACCTTTTCTATCAAAATTTTTTTCTAGAAGATGGATAAAATGATGTTTTTAAGACTTCATCATTCAACACATGATTTGTAAATACTGAATAACTTTCTCTACCTTGACAAGTGCCTCTGTGGTTCTACAATCAGCTTATCTATGTATTTTATATATCTTTTATTTATATTTTTATATGTGTATATTTATATTTAAATAAATCTAAAATAAAAGATGAAATTAATGTAAATGAAATATTTATTTTTAAATATTTTTCTGTATTTTTAAAGAAACAAATCAGTAGAGGCTTTTTAAAGAAAATATATGGCTCTTCATATGAGTGGGGAAAATGGAACAGTCCATATAGTCATATGTGGAGGAAAAGTAAAACAGTTACTTGTTTCGAGACAAAGCTAAAACCAGCCCCCACGTAAGTATTAAAAATAAATGATATTGCTTTACATACTTAGATTCCTCCACTTACGTGAGTTCTAGCTTTTGAAGATAATGGTATCTCTGTTCGTAATTTTTCATTTTAATTACTTAACAAAATAGGTCTATTGAGGATTTCTGCATTGCTTTATTTATAGATTAGCGTGATTCTTTAGAGAACCATTAATATTCTGCAGAGCAGTGGGAGTTATTCTCAGATCTGCAGCTGAAAGTGTTCAAAGTAGGACTCTGGCCTCTTTGCATAAGTCAAGCTCTAGATGGGATTTTCAGGGAATAGCAGGCTTTGGAGCATTCTGTGCTCCCTGGCTTGAGGCTCGATCAGGAATCAAGGGGTAAGCCATGGTGGTTTTCTGGTAACCAGTGATTGGTGGAAAATTGAACAGTGAATGGGGCAATGCATCCTTTGGCTAGTTTTAAGTACTCTTCAACAGTGGGGCGATTGCATTGTTGGCTAATTTTAAACATTTTTCAAGTTCCCTTCAAGCTAGGGGATGAAAGATAATATTGTCACTGCCATTTAGAGATCCTCTTTAGATAATGCTGTGGACCTATTCCCCCGTAACAGTGGTGGTGAACCAATGGCACGTGTGCCGCAGCGGTCTGTTTGTTATCACCGAAAGCTCTAAAAGGTCCGCCATCACTGCTAGGTGCTTATTTTTTCACTTGAAAGCTTTCTGATGGCTTCAAATAACTGAGGTATAACAAATCCCTTTCTCTAACAGTGAAAGGTCATTCTGCCCAAATTTCCTTGGGTTTTTATTTCTTTTTCCAAGAACATAGAAATACAAACAAAGAGAATATGGTGTGAAACAAGCTTACGTCTCATGAGTTTAAAAACACAAGACTTTTGTATGCGCTTTAAGAAACTGACAGTCTTTGGAAAAACATCTACGTTGGATAAATTATAGAGCGTGCCGAGAACCAGGTGTTTGGTAAAGCTTGTTTTTTCTTTGGAAAACACTTTGTTGTAATTAGTGGAAGGAAAGGATAATGTGGAAACTGTGGCACATGTTGTTAATGACCTGATATAATGGTGAGTGAGGTTTTTGTTGTTGATGTTTGTGGAGGAGGGATTGAAAACAAAGATGTAAGAATGCATGTCTTTTATTTTGTAATTGTCATGCTCAACGTCAGTGATGGTTGCTTTTTCTAATATTTAATAATCAATCTCTTTCTTCTGTCTCTTGCATTCAGCTCATTCTTTTTCCTATTCTCTCTGATCCACATCATTTCACATCAGTTTGCCATCTGCCATCTGATCACCAGTCAAGTTCTGGTATAGTAAATGTTTCAAGATCTACATTTTGTGTTATAGATGTTGCTGTAATGATTGTTGCTAAATGTAGCAGGTAACTGTGTTGATCTGTAGGTTTTGGATATAGTCTGATGATTGCATTTACAAGAGTAGTTGCAAAAACCACTCATACTCACTGGTACTGTTCACATATGCCTGCTATGTCAGTTTGTATTTCATACCCGTGTTGGTCTACTGTGGCTTTGCATATCCTAACAACTACTGGCATTTAAAAAATAAAAGGTCACTTGGAAGGTGAGGGAAAAATCTGTGGAAATTCTGCAGTAACACTTTGTGTGTTTGTAAGTGTGCGTGGGTTTCTCCCTGTTTGTATAGTTCCCAGAAGAGTTCCACTGAAATGAAGAAATGAAAGAAGGAAACATGGTGAATTAGATCTGTAATAATAAAATGTTGTCTATTTTAATGGCTCAAACTATTTACTGAAAAGATCTACATTGTGTTTTGTCATTTCTCCCTTTGAAACAGTTATCTAAGATACTGATTTTAAAAAATTATGCCAGCTGAACTAAAAATTGCTCTATGACAATATTTATGTTATGGTGTAATTTATAGCTGCCTTCCCTCAAAATGAATCAAATGCTTTCTAAGTAACTTTAGTAAATGTATATTGGAAAACAAATTTGTACTATTTAAATTTTTTCCTAACTGAATTTTTTTGTTAGGATATTTTCTCTTGAATGTTTTATACATCTAAAGGAAGTCACATATTTAGAATCACTATTCTAAAATATTCATTAACAGTTGGAATTCTTTCTACACAAAGATGCTTTGTGCACATGGTTGGTTGGATGTCCTGTTTTGATACTGAAGAACATAAAATACTTTTTGAGGGTTCTGATGATCTGATTTAATTAGTTCATTAGGATTTGCCCTTTATTTTTAGACCAGCTGTGACTATGTGAGTTCATAATTCAGAAACTTTGCCCAAAATGAGAAAGCACACTGAAGCATTGGTCCAGCATCCCATTGTTAGAATAAGCACTTACTGACCAAACTCAGGGCTCCTAGGTTCCAAATCCAACCAATTTAATTTTTTATGCCTATTGCATGTGATCATTTTTCATTTTAAAGTTATCAAGGAATTACTGTAATACAAAATTTGGAAAATATGATTGGGGATGAGGCAAGAAGTATCCTTGTAATATTCAGTATTCATTTCTCTGCATCACATTACGCAACATGTGAGGCGCCCCTACCGCGTTTATCCCCTTTCTGCACAGATGTAGAAATGCCAGCATTGTAGCATTTAAGGGATAGTGGGGTCTCCAGACTGCACCAGGACCACCTAAAGTCTTTTTGTACCTAAGAGGGCGCCCCCCTCTCTCTCTCTTTCATGCTGCACTTCCAGTTACCAGAATTGTCTTAGGTGATGTTGTTGTTGGGGCCTGATTTCTAGAAGAGAGTTGTTCAAGTGGCAGTGTCTTCAAGAATATCCACCAAGTGTTTATTAATGATGACAAGAAGGCTTCAGCCCAGTTTGTTCCTGTTACTAAGACCCCATGAAATCGCATTTCTTGTTCCCTTCCGCCTTAGTAGGGAACAGATGGTGAGCCAAAATTCTGCTTCTAATTAAAGATTGCAGTGAGGATCTGGGTAGGTGGGAAATATTTTCAGTGCCCCCCCCCAAATTGTCTTGCTTATCGTATCAGCCTAAATATTGCTATTTTGTTGTTGTTTATTTATCTCGGTGTCTCTCCTGCAAGCAGTAGGTAGCATGCCTGAAGACTTCCCTGTTTTATGTTTCCCTGGGCTTGCCCATGAACCCTTATTATCTTTGACTTCAACAGTCCTGGGTCGGTCAGACAATTGCATCTGGTCTCGAATACAGACGGGAGAGGACGAGAGCCAGGTGCCTGGGAATGTGTTAGTTGAATGGTGTCTGTGTTCAGCACTGCTGGCCTCCAGCTATCAGGTTACTTGGGAATAGGGTGCAGGTCGGAGGTTCCCAGAATCACTGAGAGGAAACTTCTTTATCACCCTGCTGGGTGTTCAGAGGGAACTGATTTTGGCTTTCCAGAAATGTGCTTTTATGATAACACAGGATGTCTGACCTGCATTTATGTATTTATTTACAAAACTAAACCACCACTTCCCCACTGCCTGAGTTGTGTACACCACTTTTGCATAACCACATTCCTGTGGACTGCGTGCACACTTGAATTTCTGCTTTACATCAACAGTGTCTGGAACACTTAAGAGTTTGTTAGATATGATTTAATTAATTTTGTTAGAATAAGTATTAGAATGCAGTTACTTTGGCCTTAAGAAAAATACATGTACAACATGACTATAATCTCAGCACTCTGGGAGGTTGAGGCAGGAGCATTGCAAGATTGAGCCCACCTGGGCAACTTTGTGAGCTAGCAAGACTTTTTCTCAAAATGAAAAGTAAAAAAGGGCTGGGGATTAACTCAGAGTAAAGACCTTAGATTGATTCCCCAGCTGTTGAGGGTAGAGTAGGTGGGAAGACTAATGAATTAAATCAGTTACAATTTGATTTCATTAAGCCAGACATGGTGGCACATTTCTGTAATCCCAGTACTCTGGAGGCTGAAGCAGGAGGAGTGCCACAAGTTCGAGGCCAGCCTGGGCTACAGAGCGAGACCCTGTCTCAAAAAAAAAAAAAAAAAATTCATTTCATTTATTTTGAGATAATTCTTATTAATAGATTTTTAAAGGTGAAGGAGAGTTTATATTTACTTTAAGAAAAATTTTAAATTTATGTAGAAGTTGAGAATAATGTAATAAATCCCCATGTATCCATTACCTGGAATCTATAATTATCAAATCAAGTTCTATCTATTCTTTCACTCACTCAGTCCTCCCAGTCTGGATTATTTTGGAAGCAAATTCTACCCATCCTATCATTTATTTATTGCTACTTTAGGATATATTTTTAAATGATAAACATTCTTTAAAAATTACTCAGATGAAGATCTGGAGCTGTAGTTCAGGAGTGGTACTTGGCTAGCATGCTTGAGGCCCTGGGTTTCATCCCCAGAACCACAAGAAACAAACGGTTAAAATATTTCTCTCTCAGCTATATATTTTCAAGTTGCCATGTAACTTTTTTTTAAAATTTTATTTTAATGGTACATTTTAGATATACATAGTGATAACATTCATCATAGGGGATTTGTACCTGTATATGATATATCTTGTTGCTTCTTTTTTTCCCATTCCCCTCCCCACCCCTGCCATGTAACGTTTGAAGAGCATTTTCTTCTTTTTTCCCCTGTATCTTCTTGACTGTATATTGAGAATTATTTTTAAACACATAATATCACTGTTGCTGTTTACCAAAATTAGGTCAAACATGATTTTCTAAATAGACAAAATCCTCCAAGCCCTGGACGGTTCAATTGCTGACTGTGTTAGAACTCTTCTTGAGTAGAGTACCCAGCGAGCTCCCACTGGATGCCTGCTCGTGGCTGCCCTGAGGATGGCGCCCTCGGGCTTTGTGAATAATCCTGCCTCATCTGCAGCCAGCACCCTTGCCACGAACAGCTGCCCCTGTGTCTCCACATAGTATTAAAAAACAAAGCAAAAACTCAGGTTTGCTCGGCACAGCTTTTTCCTCTTACTGTAAACACTTTTCTACCTTTCTGCTCCCTTTCCTGAGTCTCCTGTGTACGTATCAGATACTATTTGAGGATATCTTTGATCTGATATATTTGGTTGGAAAACCCAGTGCTGACGAGTACAGCGAATCAAGCAAGCGGAAGTGAAGATGTGACATAGTGGGTTCCACTGAAGCACAGGATACGTGTGGAATTTTATGAATGAGTTTGAGAAAAATGATTATAAATCCCGAGTTTGGGTTGCAAAGCTTTTAAAAAGGCATAGACGCCTGAACCCTGCCTCCCAATAACAAATCTGTTGTTCTCGGGAGACCTGATACCCTATTGGTGGAGAACTGCTCATTGCTTTTTGCTATTAAACAGGTGTTTTCTTTTCTTTTTCTCCCAGACACATCAGCTGGACCATTCTGCTCATTACCTACGTCTAAAATTTCTAATAGAAAATAAAATGCAGTTCTACATCCCACAGCCCGAGGAGGACATTTATGAGCTGGTAATGTTTATGACTGTTGTCCAAGTACATTCTGCAGGAGATTATTTTCAGATGATGTGTGTAGTTGTGTTAATTGTACCTGGTGGAGTGGAATGAGTTACAAAACAAATGAGCTGTCTTCGGAGCTCTGAAGTTGGTGGAGATGGCCTGACTGAACACAGTCTTTCCAGAATGGAGATGTCACCTCTGTTCATCCAAGGACCAGTGCCGTGCCATCAGGAAGCCCTGAATCCCAGAGCCTCCTTTCGGATGGAGTTTTAATCATGATTACTAACTCATCTACTAGTGTGGACAGTCTTTTATTTTAGTCTGGAGACTCAAAGATCAGGTGGCTATTGTCAGAATAAGACTATAACTCCGGTTTTGTGTGATGCCCATATGCATATTGAAACTGATGAATCAAATCTTATGGGTGGTGCATTCCTGTAATCCCAGCACTCACTCAGCAGGCTGGGGCAGGATGATTGTTATGAGTTCGAGGCCAGACTGGACTACATAGTGAATCTAAGGCCAGCCTGAACTATATAGTGAGACCCTCTCTTAAAAGAGACAAACAAACAAACCTTGTGGCTGAAGAAAGCAGCCATCTCATTGTCTGTCCCAGCTTGTTGGAATTGTTTATAGAGATTTGTAGGGATTCTTGTGTGTGAGTGCCTTATGGGACTGAAACAGCCCTGGCTTTATAGATTGGTGTTACTGTACTAATCACACGAAATCGGTAAAATACTGAGATGACAATATTTAATTTTTAGGATTTGGCAAGTTCAGAAATAATGGTTTGCTTAGTAGATGCTAATGATTGTTGTTGTAATAAACCAGTGACAAGTCCCTTGTTTTATTAGCTGGGTGGTTCAGTTTTCAGTTCCAGCGAGGAAAGATTTGGGAGCAAGGCGCCTGCCTGTGCTTTGGAGTTTTTCCTGCTCTGATCGCTGTCTGCTTAGTCATTCCTCAGGGGACGTGGGGCTACTCGGGGATCTTCGAATGCTAACAGGATGACCTCAGAGCCTCATCGCGGAGAGCGGAACTGAAAATCTCAACCCAAATGTTCTCTTTCTTGGAAAGGGGAAGCACGATTTAAAAATTTGTAGGAAATGATGTTTTAAGTCATTTGTATCGAGGAACACTTTACATGTAATAAAACTCAACTGTTCGAAGCACACAATTAGATGAGTTTTGACAAATATTTATAGTCATGTTTCCACTGCCTCAATCATGCTGTAGAACATTTCTGTCATCCTAAAAGGTTACTTCGGTTCCCTTTACGTGTTTTTAAGGAATGTAAGAGGGCATGCTTTAGTACAGTCTTGCTATGTTGTGCAATCCGAGGGGATCTAAGTGATGGGCCATTTACAACTGTCACTTAGAAAGCCTTGACAGAGGGAGCTCCATTTAACAGTGGAGCTGATAGAGCTGTTGTATTTTTGCTCTGGCATGGAGAGGAGCTCAATGTTCGTGTTCCTTGAGTAAAGGGGAAGAATCCTTTTCTTTACTTAAAGTGGAGAAATGTTAGCTGGGTGTGGTAGTGCTTGCCTCTAGTCCTAGCTACTTGGAAGGCTGAAGCAGGGGGATGAGTTATGCGTAGGAGTTCAAGGCCAGACATACTGAGATCTGGTGTTATAAAGGAGGGGAGAGGGAGACGGAGGGAGGGCTGGAGGGAAGTGGGTAGGGAGAGAGAGGGACAGAATGTAAGAACACTAGAGAGACAATGTTTTGGTTATAACACTGGAATGTCTATTAGATCATATGTACTTTGCATCTTGGAGTTAGTCAATTTTTCACATCTTAAATTACAGGGATTAGACCCGTGTCCCTCATATCTTAATACAGGCAAAGACAACGCTGGTGCTTGAGGTTCATCTTTTGACTTTTTATTGACTCTTTTTTATCCTTGACTGTTGTGTGTTCCCATCTCTGGTAGGAGACCAAGGTGTGCCAAGCTTGAGCTGTTTGTATCTGCAATTACTATATCTCTCTTAGAATCTTGCTAAAAAGAGACTGAAATGCACAGAGAGAATGTGGTATTCTCTCTTGTCCTGTTGTAGAAAGTCTGCAGCCCAGGGATCCCCAAGGAAGCAAATGCCATCCGTTTGCTCACATGAGCACCTCCATTTTTACCAAAGTTCTTAACCTTTTTTGCTTTGGTAGCTGTGACTACCTGGAGAGCCATGTAGATGCCTTCTCAGAAGTGGAAAGAAGGGTTACCCATAGCTCAGAGTGAAACAGTTATCAAAATATTTTTAATTTCTAGACAAAACGTGCTTATTTATTAGCTTATGAAATTACAAGATCTAGCGGTAGGTCTAGTAGCTACCACTGGTTTGAAGTATTGATGAGCTACAAAGTATTTTGAGCTTTTAGTAGATGGTATGAAAATAACTGCGGTTTCTCTTCATGTCAAACCGCAGATACTACAAATATTGCTGTTTGTTGCCGAAATCATTTATGATTGCAGGCGATGCTAACCTGCAGTCAAAGGTTTATAAATACTATGTGTGTTTTTCATCATCCAATTTCATGGGCCGCTTGAACCTGTTCTTGGGTCCCTCGTTCCACATCCTGGCTTTAGGGCATTAGGCTGGGTGGAGCGCCGTTCCAGGGAGGGGGCCTTCTGATCACATGGCATTCCCGGGTGTTTCTAAGAGTTTGCAGATACTCCACGTGTTGTCCCTTTCACACATGCATCAGTCTCCACACCATTGTTCCCTCGGTCCCTTCTTTCTGATACTGATGCGTTGGAGGAGTCTGCAGGTGTTGAAGCCATTTCCTCATAAATGACATATTCATATATACTCCTGCAAATATTTTATTGTACGCCATTGTTTTGTCAGACCGTCTGGCGATCTGTGCATACTCGAGTTTATAGCAGCGCAATTCATAATAGCTGAATCTTGGAAGCTGCCTGTATGTCCATCACCAGAAGAAATGATAAAGGAATGTGGTACCCATATGCAGCACAGCACTGCTCTACCAGAAAGGGTCAATTTGAGTCATCTGTAGGAAAATGGATGCACCTTGAAGCCATAATGTCAAGTAAATCAGACACACAAGCTTAAGTATCTCATGTTTTCTCTGACATGAGAAACCCAAAATATAAATAAGGAACAAAATAAAAGATAGCTAATAGGAAATAGGGAGATAGATCTTTTGGAAAAGGGAAGAGGACCAAAAGATGGAGGGAGGGGAAAGGGATGAAAAAAGAATTAAGATGTGTTACGTACATCTACCAACTCCCTTTAGGAATGTGATCATTATGTACTGCAAACATGTACCAATAAAAATTAGTTATCAGCAAGTTTGTACTAGACTTGAAAGGCCTAGTATATTTACCTTGGTGGTCAGGGCAGTATCTTGCATTAAAGTAACCAGGAATAGTTAGTTGTCCATTTATCTGCTTTACTTGTTGAATAGCTGTAAGTGACTCCTTATTTGGGTATTTTTTCATGATTAGTTGGTTATTTGGTCTAATCAATGAAATGTTTGTGAACCTAGTTGTAGTTTGTGGAGGCATGGGCTTTTCTGACATTGACAGGTGGAAATAAAGAGTCCACAGAAGCCTCGATCAATTTGTTTGTTTATTTACCTATCATTTGCTTTGCATTTGTGTGCTGGTCCAAACCTAGCAGTTCTAGGCATTGGGGATACAGGTACACACCAAAAAGAAAATTAAAATTTAAAAAGGACCCTGCTCCTGTTTGGACCTCTATTCAAGTTTTCAGAGGTGGGGGGGGGGAACATGTCCATGTTGGGATGTTCAAATCTTGGACAAACATGACGTAGGGACAAGTGAGTTGAAAGAGAAGGGGTGTTTCAGAGCTTAGATAGGACATTGGAACAGAAAGGTGAATAAAGTGAGGTGAGTCTTAGAGGCACAGTGGTACCCTGGTTTGTGAATTTAATTCTTTCCATGATTCTGGTCACAGAATTCGTTCCACAATTCTCATACTGTGCTTGCAATTCGTGAACGGAGTTACCACTGTATTTTGTAAAAAGTGTCTACACAGAGGGAACAAAGCTGGCTGAAATCTGGGCAGAGGAGGAAGTAGCTGTCCTGGTATCTGAGGAGGGTGAGTGGGGCAGCTAAGAAAGGAGGATGCAGGAGGGACCAGGCAGGGCCTACATGAGAAGGAAACCCTCGGGAGACAAAAGACATTACAGCTGGCCCTCCACATCCAGGGATTCCACATTGGTGGAGGCAGCCAATCACTGACTGAAAACATTCGGGAAAGAGATACATTATTGGTGACTGGTACTATGTAGGTAGGGTCTTTAAGGCTGCATCTTTACTCAACATGTACAGACTTTGTTTTGTTATTATTCTCTACATAATACAGAATAACAACTTTTTACACAGCATTTACATGGTATTAGATATTGTAAGTAACCTAGAGATTATTTAAATTACATGAGCAGATGTGTTTAGAAACACGATATCGTTTTACCTAAGGGACTTGAGCATGTGTGGATTTTGGTATATGGGCTAGCAGGGTCCTGGAGCCGTGCTTGTGTTTGACTTCTGCGTCTCCTTAGGGCTGACACACAGTAAGGGGCCTGTAATGCCTGGTGGTTGAGCCCGCAGGGCCTGTAGGCAAGGAGTGGTAGAGAGGCAATAGGCGATGCTGGCCTGGGCTGGGGCACCCAAAGGAGGCGTAGGAAGAAATGATTGTGATTTCATGAGAACTCAAGGGCCTATGCACAATTTTTCATAAAAATCTGGTGCTCTTCTCATGCAGATTCTGAAAAGAGGAAAAGCATTCAATATCACTGATTTAATCAAATAAAGGAAGTATGTGTGACACTTCATTGTGAAAAGTGTGTGTGTAAAACAACTGAATTTCAAATTTTTTTTGGCTCCAGGTATTGTGGTTGCTTTGAAAGAGTGTTTTTAAGCACAGACTATTCTTTTTTTTTTCAGTGTATTAGTATATTTTTGTGATATATAATCAGTACATTCACCACGGAGAAATGATACATGTACGTATTATATCTTGATGCTGTTCGCCCTCCCCATCTCTCCCCCCATCACCAAGTCCCCTTCCCAGCTTTTGTATATTTTATTGGAGCTTGTAGTAAAATTGGATTTTAACTCACCTGAAAAAGTCATTGTGGCCCAGGGGCCCGTCTGTATGATACCAAATTATCTGAGATCAGCAAAAGACAGGAAGACTTTCACAACCCTTCCAAAGAGAAGTAGGCGGGATCAGGAAAGAATAACAGATTTTCACAAAGCTGCATTCCCACTGGATCTTCGCAGAGATCAGAACAAACAGTGACACACTGCCACCTGTGGGATGAGTTTGGCTCAGACGGATACTTAAAAAATAAAGGCCAGGCTCCTAAATTGAAGAGAGTACAGTGTGGCTCATGTTTTATTGAGCACTGTGGTGTTATGATATGTTACGTTGTAAACTTTAAAGAATTTGGTGTTTATAATTTTGGTGACTCTATTTTTTGAACTAAAAATCAGTTTAAATGATTTCTTCTAGTTGGGGAATTTATTTGTATGAAGTATTTCTGAAGTATACAAATAAAACTCCGTTCAGTTTTACCCTTAACACATTGCTCCTGCTGAAGTTACTGTGGAGCCAGCAAGACCTTGGTTCAAATCTCAGGCCTGCACATACTGGATTTTTGTTTTTGTTTTTGTTTTTTGATGGTGGGGATTGAACTCAGGGCCTTGTGCTTGCTAGGCAAGCACTCCAACCACTGAGCTAAATCCCCAGCCACATACTGGATTTCTGAATTTAGGAAACTACTTTCTCTACAGTCTTATTTTCTTAATTTGTGAAATGGAGCTCATAATGTCTTACAGAGTATAAGAGGCAAAGACACATAGTTGGAACTATATAAATTATCTTGATGATAGGTCCAGTTATATGAAAATGAGATAGCAACTGAAGGACAACATTTCTGATGTGTGAACTGTACATAATTTTTATCTCTATGAAAATTCTTTTTCTAGGCTTTCTTGGGTGTCTAAATGGCTGATTAATTTGTGTATTTGTGTTTTCTGGTTAATTTTGATATGGCTCAGTGGTTAAAAGAGAGTATCTTCTATTTACATAATTTGTGGTCAGTTTTAATGCTTTTATTTGTCTTGACCTGTTTGTACTGTGGTGAACTTTTCAGGTAAAGTGATGTGTGAAGAGAGAGGAAGAGAGTGCAGAGGTTTATTCTGTATTCATGAAACCCAGGCCAACATCTTTATTATAATCTCTTCCTAGTTTTAATAACCAGATCCCTACCAATTCACAGATTTTGATTTTGATTTATTTAGCATTTGTTTTCAGGTCCATGATGAATATAGAATGAGACTAGACATACAGTGCAAAGTTAGGGAAAGGGAGCTACGTTTCCACTTTGACTTTCAATAGCTTTCGCTCAATAAAAAGTCTGTGGTATGGTGTGAATTTGTATTCAAGTATTGATTGTGGAAAAAGAATAGATTTATGTAATGGTGACAATTTCTAGGACGTTATTTATTTATTTATTTATTTATTTTTTCTAAGAAGTTATTTATAATGAAATCCTAATTAGATCTTCTTTGTCATTTGCAGCTGTATAAAGAAATTGAAATTTGTCCAAAAGTCACTCAGAACATCCAGATTGAGAAGTCAGATACAGCAGCTGATAATTATGGTAGGTTTATTTGCCTTTGATCTTTGGTGTTTGTGTTTCCAGTTAAAGAATTTCCTGTGCAAACGTGCACTTATTTACGATTTAATCAAAAGCCTTGAGGGCCTATTTAAAACAGAGCACATCTGGTTTCTGTGCTCTAGAAAACCCCTGAACTAGAGAAAGGAGATGTTTACTCTAGGTACTGTGAAGGCCATGCATTTCTTTTTTCATTAATTAAGCCTACTGATTTTATTATTAATAGAAATATTGCAAGACACTTGTAGCTAATGTTTCTGCTTTAGAATAAGGAATTAAACTAAACATCACAAGAAGAGACAGTGGGTGCATACTATACATTTGCAGAAAAGTGGCTAAAATGATAATAGCCACTGTCCTGGTACCTGAGGAGGGAATTGTTAATATTTGTATCAGAAACAGTTGCACTTGAAAAATTAAAAAAGTGAACAAAAAACTCTAGTTTTATATATAAGACTGTCAATGTCAACAAAGGTCAGTGATCTATAATAATCTTGCTAGAAGTGTATTTATTTAAATTAAGTTAAAAATAGTTATGTATCAAACATAGCAGTTAGTCATTCATTTAAAAAAAATAACCATTTTGCACATTGAGTGTTTTTACAAAATTTCCCTGTAGTTTATTGCTCAGAAAAGACCACAACATAGCTAAAGCAAAATAACACTTTATTGGTATTTAGTACATATCTGGGGTGATTTGTAAATGAAATGTTAAACATGTGCTGTACAAAGGCTGTACTTTTCTTAACTAATCATTGGGGTTTTACCATCATATGGAGAAGGTGGATGTGATAGGAGTAGATTATAGAATGACATGCCTCACATAAAGAAATGACCTGTTCACACCACTCTTAGGAATGTAGGCACTCACCACCTTTCCCCCACAAGTCAAATTACTTATTTCGGTGCTGTGTTGGGTTCCCCAAGGCCACCACTGGGTTCGATGATTCCCTGGGAGGATGATGAACCGACACAAAGCAAACTTTGCAGAGAGAAAAGGTACCGGGAAAAAATCTAAGGGAAATGAGCCATGAGCTTTTGTAATTCTTCCAGTGGGGTCACAGAGGATGGAGTTATTTCCCCCAGCAACAAGTGTGTGACAGTATGCGAGAAATTCTGCTTGTTAGGGAAATTCTCTAGAGATTCAGAGCTCTCCTTGAAAGGCAGAGCGTGTAGGCACCAACTGCCTAGCACAAACCAAATTCTCTCCTCCCAGGAAGAAAGCAGGTGTTTGCCATAAATCACATTGTCATAGAGGTCAGGTACAGGAAGTCTTGTTGGCTGTTAGGAATTCTCACCAAATCCAGGCTCCCAGATGCCAACTGAGGACCTCATTAGAAAGCGGGACTTTCAGAGTTTTGCAGTCAGGCTGGCTATTTTAATGCTGGTCCTACGTGGTTGCCTACATTCTGGTGTAGTAAAATATGTAATCTTTCTCGTATGTTTAAGACTCGTCTTCTTTCCTTGGCATTACATTTTATGGCTTAAATAGTAACCGAGTCGGCATTTGAGTAAAATAAGTGGGGAAACCCATACTACACAGTGTCAGTCAGGGGGTTGGGGATTTAGCTCAGTGATTAGAGTGCTTGCCTTGCAAGCACAAAGGCCTGAGTTCGATCCCCGGCACCACAAAACAAAACAAAACAAAACACAGTGTCAGGAGAGGCAAGGTTAGCTGAGTGACAAACTGTCACCAAACCCATGGGCTTACCACAGTGAAATTTCTTTCTCACATTCACCGTGCATCCTGTTCGTGTTGGCTGGGACTCCAGGTTGTCCTCACAGCAGCACCCAGGCCCGGAGCAGCTGCCACCTGGGTCACTGTTCGTCGCTTTGCGGAGGGCAAAGTGTGGAGGTGTGAAGCAGATGTTGGGTGATGCACAGTCGTTGGGCAGAGTGAGTCACGTGGCTGCACCTCCCTCCCGGGGAGTAGACAAATGTAGTCCTGCTTTATGATGGCAGGAGATCACAGATCCTGGTAAAACTGCATAAGGACCATTATATATACACACACTTAACATTTCTCTGAAGCATTAAGCTTTTAGTGTCTGATAGTCTCAAACCCTTTACTGAGTAGCGGGATAATATATCCCTGCTGCACCCTTCCCGCAGGCGGCCAGTCCTCGTCTCATTAGAGTAGTTCAGTCTAATGAAGAGGGGCTAATTTTGAAGCCCTGGTCACTTGCATTCCACCTTCATGTTATTTACTGCTTGACCTTAAAACTAAAGACATCTGAAAGGCCAGAGGACGTTTTTGATGACAGGGAATCAATGTGTATGAAAGGCTTATTATGTGACAGGAGTGTGACCTTGATGATTAAAGCAGTAATTGGTGGCAGAGGTATAAATAAGTGTCTGGGCCTCCAGAATCACAAGCTCTGTGATGATGAGATGTTTTCTTTTTCATTTACTTAATTTCTGTTGAGTAAGAGTAAGCTAGCAAGGATCAAGAGAACACTGGATTTCAAAGCTCTTGGGCTCTTATTCTAAGATTGAATGACTTGGAGACTGAGAAATAGGAGCTGGACATAAAACCACTATGTAGTAGCTTGCTGTTAGCCTCTGAGCATATAGGATTCTCCACAGTTGTCTGAAATTGCAGATGGTACCAAATCCTACCCACTGTTTTTTCCTATACATGCATACATACCTATGATAAAGTTTTTTTTAAAATTTATTTTTATTTTTTATTTTTACCAAGAACATGTATTGGTACATTATATACATAATGATCATAATCAGCATGGTTATTTTGTCCCTGTACATGATGTATCTTGGCTTTCCCCCCTTCCCCTCCCCTCCCTTCCATTCACCCACTCCTCTCTATTTGCAACAAGTTTATGTACACTTTTCCATTTTTTCCCCTTTCATCTTACTTTTCTTTTAACCTTCCTTCTTTATCCCTCTTTTCCTACCTAGTTCTCCTCTCTTTTGAATACTATCTCTTTCTTTTTTTTAACATAATATCTATTATACCCCTTTGTCCTCATTTACACTTATGGTTTCTCATATCAGAGAAACAATTCGATGTGTACGGATAAGTGTCTGATTTATTTCACTCAATAGTATGTTCTCAAGGAACATACAATTACACACAAATGACTCTAGTTTGTCCTTCTTTATGGTGGTGTAGTACTCCATTATGTAGAAAAACCACATCTTCTTTAGCCATTATGATAAAGTTTTATTGATAATTTAGCCACATCAAGAGATTACCTAATAATAAAATGGGACGATTGTAATATATTGTGCTAAAACTTGACTAGAGGAAACTGAAATCACAGAAATGAAACTGCAGATAAGGGGAGGTGACGGTACTTTGTGTCCTTTTTATACTTTTTATTAAAACAACCAACTTGCTCCTGGGACCCATTTACCTTCCCACACTGAGGGCGTTATGGGGGACCAGGATCATACACAGTATTGTAAACAGTGTTTCTCATACCTCCTGATGTAAAGAAGAAGGTGTTTTTTATTTTAATTTTCAGTCGTTCACAACTGCACTGCTTTGGTAGGATACTGCCGTGCTTGGAAGTTGTGGTGGTGCCAGGTTGCTGCAAGAGGCTCTCTGGGGTGAGCTCAGTTTCTGCCCTTGTGTCACTTATTGGTGGCAAATATGTTGAAATCAGTTCAAAAGGCAGCATGCACCATTGCAGCAGCTTGGCTTTCCTTTTCCCCAGGATACTACTTCTACTTAGGTTTTAATCACGTGTCCTCCTTACGGTGGGGGTGTCCGCCCTGGTCCCCTTACCTGATGTTCCCTGTACCTGGACTCCCGTTTCGAGTGCTTCTCTGTTGTGTATCATGTTTGGAATTTCACTTGGCCATGAGTTTCAGTGTGAGGGGTCCTCTCATTGCTGGTCACAGGAGTTGGTCATTTCAGTTCCTTCATTTGGTTTTAATCACTTCCTTCCCTCTCAAGATCATTGTTCAAATTGCCACTCACGATACCTTCCTGTTTTTGCAAGGGACAGTCTAGTCTGTGGATACTCCGGGTGTATGTAGCACGAGCGCCCTCTGCCCCCCTTGGCAGGTATTGTGAACTGTGTTACACTTGCCCTGTCTGAGTTGTTGGCTGAAGATTAGAGCACTGCTTTCCTATTTGGAAGGGAAAACAAATCTGACTTTGCTGATTAATGGTTAAGATCATTATGTGCTTTGTTCACCTCAAAATAACCAGCTGCAGAGTGTTCGATACTTTCTGTTTCTCTGTGACTGTGGGAGAGAGTTGTTGAGACCCCGCAGCAGTGCATGTGCTGCGGAGCGAGGGGTGAAGTCTGGAGCCATAGGAGCAGCTCCTGTGGGCCGATCCCCCAGACAGGTGGTCCCTGGCGTATGACCCGGCAGAGTGCTGTCTGCATCTGTAAATGTTGGCTTCCTTGAGTGATCTTCAAAAAGTCCTTTCTTCTGCCCTCACAGAGACTTCCCCAGTAACTTGGCAAGTCCAGTCTGCTTCTCAGATCCATCCTGGTGCCACATTTCATAGTCACTTGTGGTCTTCAGGCCAGATGGTTCTCCGCCCTCACTTCTTGTTTTGAACCTTTTAATTGTTAAAAATGAAGAGCAAGCCAAGGAGGAATAGATTAAATGCACACCTGAGTCATCTCCATCTATGACCAAAATACATGCTGAATGTTTAAATTCTAAAAACTTATTACAGAAAACAGTACATTGCCATGAATCCCCTTCAGAATCCTCCCCCTTGCTTCAGACACTTATCGCATCATTCTGGCCACTTTCTGAAGCAGTTCTGGAAGTTCTTTTTCATGAGTGTCCTTACAGGTGTCATTAAAAAATACAGTGGCTGTCACTGCCAAGTGCCATCCAACAGAAAGTCAGGCTCGTGAAAGCATGATGGTGTGTCCTCACCAGATCTGGCACCATGCAACTTTGGGCTCTACCCCAAAGTCAAAATGACCATAAAAGGTAAATGTTTTGAATCCATTCAGGACTGACAGCACAACTAATGATAGTCACAAAAGAGGACTCCCAGAATTCTTTCAGAAAGTGGCAAGAACAATGGGATAAATGCGTTTGAAACCAGAGGGTGCATATCGAGGGGAATTAATGTGTCTTACTGTGATAAATTTTTAAAATTTAAACATTCACCACACTTTTTGATCACATGTTGTAGTTTGGCGTAAGGTGACTTGCAGCTGGCCCCCAGTATTTTTCCATCTCTTCCACCTTCTAGTGTTCAGGAAGCTGATCCCTCAGAACTCCACTAGGGTACTCATTTTTAAAAACTGACTTCAGGATTTTATAGAATTATGGCATTTCAGAAAGAAAATGCCTATTCTTTCCTGTGATATAGCCCTTCACTCTATTTTAGTAGATAAAAGGAAAAAAAATACTAAAATACAAAATAAACACACTTGTGTTGAGGCCGATGTCATTTAATGGTGCATGTGTAAACATTTTTGTGGGGCTTCTTAAAATGTAAAGGTTTTAAGTTTCTCTAAAAATGAAATTCAAAAAAGGAGACTAAAATGAAGACTTTGGAAAGTATTGGGACAGCCTTGTGCTTTCTTCACATGAGGAATTACAGGGTCCAGGGCACTGGGCGGTGCATTGGAAGGAAGTTATTCCTTTCCTGGCCTGGCCTCCTCTGCCTTCAGAATTTAGATAGATGTCTCTAACATGGGACCGTTTTTCCCTAGAGCTGAAGTTATTGCACATCATGCTTGTTCCCTTTTAGAAGTATTTACTAATGAACATCTCCTTCAGAGAAGTAGGTATTGGTGTGGATATTCAAGTAATCGATTAGGAAAGAGTTTTCCATGAGAGTGGCCTAGAAACAGAGGTGACCAAGTCTTGTAACCAAAGGCTTGGGAGCACCCAGGAACCCCGGACTCTGTGCTCTTTCTTCCTTTCTGAAGATGCACCGAAGCCCAAGACTGATTAGCTGATAGTCTTGTGATCATTAGTAGAGTGTAAAGTCAGTTAATCGGTTTCACAATGAAATGGGATTTGTAAAGTGAGTCACTACTTGTCTGTATTTGCAGAATTTGATGAATGTCCAGTAGCAGTACACATGGCTGAGCATACGTCACATAATGGGACAAGTGTGTATCCTGGGGTATAGATTTGATGAAGAAAGTGTAAGGGACCTTGATGAGTCTTTGTGTTTTGTGCTAAGCTTTTTACTATGTGCTGTAGAGAAGAGTGCAGAGAGGGCAAAACGATGACATTTACAATACTTCCTGACAGTGACAAGAAGCTAGGTGATGCAAAATAATTTCCTTCCACTTGTGTTGATAGGTAGTAGTGTGAAGACTGATGTGTCTAGTGATGTTTATTTTTACAAGTAACGACTTCTTTTAGAGTGATCTAAAAATACATTTTTCTACTTTCTAAAACAGTACAAACAAAGAAAAAAAAAAAACCTACTCTTTCCAAAGTATAGCCCAAAACATTGAACATACCTCGTTTACAGCCGGTACTTCCTATTCTTCTCTAAACATTCAGACGGTGTGAACCCTGCTGGTCTGTCTTTGTGTTTTCTAGGGTTTTCGGTTTCTTCTGTGGAAGAAGATGGTGTTCGAAGGCTGTACGTGAACAGTGTGAAGGAAACTGGATTAGCTTCCAAGAAAGGTAAGTGTAGAAATGTCTTGTCTCTCCCTTTTCAATTCCCTCTGGGTTTCTCTGTTGGTGGATGAGAAAGATACGCCCAGAGGGTTCATATGAAGAATATTTGAACATTGCCTCATTGAAAACCCGCCCAAAGGATATGGATTTCATTCCATTAACTCAGGTGTGCAAGAAATGCCATATTCTTAGATTTTTTTTTTTTTTTTTTTGGGTGCTGGGGATCGAACTCAGATTTTAAATTTGACCCTGAGCCCATTTCCACGGGGCTGGTGGGAAGTCTCATTCTAATCGTAGGTGGTTATTCTTCACCCTCTAGGAGGATGTGGAGGTTGGGGGGTCTTCCAGGAGCAGAACTTGTGGGAAGAGCTCTCTGTTTGGTCCTCGCTGGTCAAAGCTGTTGCTTGGGACTGCAAGGTGGCTTTGAAGCAGACTCTACTCCTGGAGTCTTTGCAGAAATGAGAAGCTAGCATGGCTTCCAGACCCAACCTTCTTAGCCACCCAAGAGAGCTCTTCCCTATGTCCTGCCTGTTTCCTTTAATGCATTGGCTACTCTGGAACCTGAACTCTCCATCCTCTTTCTACTCGTGGAGAATCTTTTCACCCTAGATGACACTTGCTCCTCCAAATTCCTTGATTTCTGCGTCTGTGGATTCCACCAACTGCAAAAAATCTTTGGGAGAAAAAAAAAAAAGAACTTGCATCTACCTGCCTTTTTTTTTTTGTCATATTCCCTAAACATTATAGTGTAAAACTATTTGCACACAGCATTATGTATCATAGGTGATATGGAGGTGGTTTAAAGTCTGTGGAGCGATGGAGGGAAATACCATGCCATTTTATGTAAGGAACTTAAGTGTCCTCAGAGTTTGGCATCTGGGGGACTCCAGAAGTCAGTCCCCGCTGATGGGTACTGAGGGAAGACTAGGTTTGCTCACTTTGTTAGCTTCCTATGCTTACCATAACTGATTGCCACAAATTGGGTGGCTGAAAACCACAGAAACTTTGCCTCTCACAGGTGAGGAGGCTAGAAATCTGAACTCAGGGTGTTGGTTGGATCAGCTCCTTCTGGAACCACTCAGGGAAGCATGTGTCACATGCCTCTTCCCAGCTCTGGTGGTCACCAGCTGTCCTTGGCATTTCTTGGCTGGTAGCTGTTACTACCCAGTTTTTTACTTCTGCAGTCCGTGGCCTTGCCCAGGTGTCCTTCTGTATCTTTATAGCACCTTCTTCTGAAAACACCATTTAGCACTCACCCTAGATCATTATGAGTTCATCATAATTTAATTATATCTGTACTATTATAATTAATTATAGTTATAGTAATTATGTTATTTTCATTATCTCTACAATGTATATTGGAACCTATTTCCAAAGAAAGTCACATCCTGATTCTCTGGGTAGTCAGGAATTTTAGAGGACACTGTGCAGCCCCTGCTTACCATGAACAAACCGGGTGGGGAGGTGGGGCTTCAAAACCACCTTTGTTTCTTTCTTCTTGCCTTGGAACGTTTGCTTTATGAAGTGGTGGCAAAATAATACCGCCTGAGTGTCACAGCGCAGCACATCTGGGCGAGTTGTGCTTAGACGTCATTTCCCGTGTCATGGTGGGGACCGGTGAACTGGGCAGTTGGGATGAAGGAGCACCTGTCTTTTCCACCCACTTCCACCTTCCGATGCAGCATAGTTCTGGGTGGTTGGTGGCTTGAAAGTCCCTGTGCAGGCCACGTTGCCATGTGCTGTAGAACTGGAGAAGCACAGTCCCCAGACCAGCCCCGCACGGAAACGGCAAAGGTGTGACAAATGAGGAGGACACTCGGAATCCTTTGTCTACTAACAGCCACGAAAGAGGACTTTTCTTCCTTTTCCTTCAGTGCTTTCAAGCCTGGAGGCCGGAGTTTGACACAGACACTGAGCTGTGTATCAGCTAAGAGCAGAGATGAAGGTGTTTATTCCCCTTTGAACCCGAAAGCTGATCTTTATCTCTTGCAGCGCACGAGTGCCTGTCGGTGTGCCACGGGGGTGGGGAACGTGCGGCGCTGGTAGCAGTCACATCCTGTTTTAGTTCTTTGAATCTGAGAATGCTGGTATTTGATGAAAACAGACATCTGCCGCACCCCCCTTCCCCAAGTAGCAGTCTCCTTGCCAGCTGACAAAACGATGGACCAAGCACCGTCCCAACCCCCTGCACATGGAAGTCTGTGTCAAGAAAGATACATGGGGCATTAGACATTAGATCTAGTCTTCAATTACAAAGACACCCCCCATCACGGAGGTCTCACTGTGCCATAATCCTCTCTGTGCATCATTTCTGGTTGTAAACTATCTTCTTCCTTCTGTTTCTGCCTACTTCCTGGTTCAGCCCGGTTCTTCTGTAGCCAGCAGTAACATATTGCTCATGTTATCACTGCCCAGATTTCTTTTCCAGATTCAGTGCTTCCGAATCCTTTAGCTGTTGATTAGCGTGTAGAGTACAATTCCAGGAGTTGCTGCCCTTTGAGCACGATCCGCATGTTGGTAGCCCTGTTAAAATGCCCAGAATGTGGTGCGGCCAGGGAGAGTCCAGCGGAATGGGGCCTAATTGGGTCTGAATATTCTGTTTGCCTGTTGGTTTTTTTCCTTTTTTTGGTTAACCATGTGGGGGTTTTGGCTACCAACACTAAGCTGCAGATTCCCATTTCTATTCACTCCCATCACGCAGAGACTGCAGTTAGTTGGACCACATGTTGGCTGTACATGAAGAGTTGACTTTTGTACCGAGCTTGGTTGTGTTACCTCCCTTCACTCTGGCCATGTTTATTTTGGCCCGTCAGTCTAACTCTTGGAGTCGTCTGAGAGTCATCTCTTGTCATCTAATTTTTTTTTTTTTCCTGACGGACATAGAGGACAGAGTTTTGTCAAAAAAGCCGTGTGTCATATTACTCTAGAGAGCTTGAATACTTCACAGCGTTTTCCATGATCAGTTGAAGATCATTTCTGCGCAGGCTACAACTTTCTATTAGGAAGAAAAGTTTTCCTCTTTCTTCTTCTGAATATTGAGAGCTAATGTCTACTGAATATAGTCAGTGTGCCTGGACTATGCTCCAAGTTTTACATGGATTAGTTTACTTCCTCTCACTTAGTGCCTGTGTCCTTCTTACATATGAGGAAACTGAGTCTGGGGGGATTCAGTAACAGTCACAGACCTATTTCATGGTGACAGAAAGACCCTGGCGAGGCATTTTGTTGTCTCAACTGTTGTTTTGCAGCCCTCTTGTATTCATTTATACAGAGAATATGTAAGTCAGGTAGCACCAGGACTGTTTTTGGAAGTACAACAAACCAGGTGGCTGAAAACAATAAAATTTTATTTTCTCACAGTTCTGGAGAAGCCCAGTTATCCACGGGTGGCCCTTCCTTCAAGGGCTCTCGCAGAGACTCCTTTCCACCTCAGCCAGTTTCCGGTAGCTCTAGATAGTCCTTGGGTTGTGGCTACTTCTCTTCAATCTTGCGTCCTTCGCCACGTGGCTTCATTTTCTTCTGCCTAAGCCTCTCTTCTGTGTGCCATTACAAGGATATTTGTCTGTGGGTTGGGGCCCATCGGTACCCCAGCATGATCTTTTCTCGAGCTCCTTAATGTAATTACAACTGCAAAGGTCCTTTTTCCTAATAAGGTCATGTTTATGGGTTCTGACGTGAGTACATATCATTCAACCTGCTGCACATTCCTTCTCTGGCAGTTATATGACCAAGAACTTCTTTTCGAAAAACCTCACATATATTTCTATTGCTTAACTCTTTTTATCATTATATAATGTCTTATGATATCTAGTTGTGTATACTTAAATGGCTTTAAGAAAAGAACAAAAGGGCAATACCTCAAACCCTGCTTTTCACATAAGAAATTTTGTATTTTCAATTCAAATGTTGTGATTCCCAAATCTTTTACTTAAAAAATGGAAATGGTTAGCTTCCCAGAGTTGTGTTCCCTGCATGGAGAAAAGCATTCTTATTACCTTTTCCACCCGTAGTGTTTCTTGGATGATACCAAATGGAATTCAGATATTTCAGAACCAAGTGAGAATGGCCAGGACATGTGCCTCAGCGAAATTGGGAAGTGAGACTCTGCAGAATCATTTTCCTGCAGAACCAAGGGTGGTACTACATAGTCCAGGCTGGGCTGGGACGTAGGATTGCAGGCGAGAGCCACTATGCCTAGCTTTGCTTTTCTCCATGAGTCTATCAGTAAGAAATTAGACTCTTTTTCCCGACTTTGCTGAAAAGATACTCTGTTTTCCTCCATATTCTTCCCTGACCATTCACTTCCTCAAACTGCTGGAATGTTCCTTTAACAGTTTGAATGTCCCCAGTGTCAGTCATGACTTCCTGTCCCTCCAGGTCGGGCTCGGTTTTGGCAGTTTCTTTGGGTCCCAGACTCCGGCCCCTCTCCCAGTATGCTTTTGTGAAAATATCACAGCACCTTGTAGGGCCCCAACAAGAGCTAGTCACCCCAAGGTCCTTACGTATTTCACAGAAAAAGGGGGGGAGAGGAATTTTGCATTTACTTCTAAAACTGGTGTCTCTACGTGCATTTGGAATGAGACAGCCTTACTTGAGTAGTTGTATACAGAAAGAATTTATTACTTTTGGTTTCATAGAAATGATCAACAGACTTTTGCTTGTCAAATACATGTTGGCAACCGTAACGTGCGTGTGAAACATACAATCACAGGCCATAGCATCATAGGAAAATAGCCAAAATCAGCATTCGTGAAGGACATACAGATTGAAGGAGGGAGTTTGTTCAGGTGATATACTTAGGTCAAGACAAGCATCTAGAACCTTCTGAAGCCGAGGCCCATGCGACCGTCTGATCACTTTTGATGCAACCCAGTTGCAGCAGCACCTGGGCTGAGGCCCTTTGCAAGAGTGCTTGCTCTCTGTCCCTTTCCGGCAGAACTTCTGAGTTGTTGTGTTCTGATTTGTGTGTGTGTGTGTGTGTGTGTGTGTGTGTGTGTGTGTGACATTAAAAATTTTCCATCTTGCGTTGGCAGGCCTGAAGGCGGGAGATGAGATTCTTGAGATCAATAATCGTGCTGCTGGGACGCTGAACTCATCTATGCTCAAAGATTTCCTCTCGCAGCCCTCCCTGGGCCTCCTGGTGAGGACCCACCCCGAGCCGGAGGGAGGCGTAGAGCTGCTGGAGAGCCCGCCTCACCGAGTGGACGGCCCCGCGGACCTGGGCGAGAGTCCGCTCGCCTTCCTCACCAGCAACCCAGGTATGGCTGTGTCCCCAGCGAGCCGGGAGGCATGTCACGCGGGGGGCGGCCGTCTGTGGACTTCCTCCGTCTGGAGGGCGGTGTGCTGTGTGTGAGTGAGATGGGCTGATTACTGACCCCATGCTTCCTGTTGAAATTGCAGAGGGGCACCCAATCTGTGTCTGTTGTGGGATAACCTTTTGGTTGCAGATTTCTCTGTCGCCCATTGAAGGCTTTATAGTGCTTCTGCTGTTTGGAATTTTGGAGAAAGGTGGATGGTTAGAGGCCACCGTCTTTTGACTGTGGAAGAAGATAAGGGGCTGGGAGGCATGAACTGCCGAAAGCCTGGTCCTGCCCTGACCTTCCTGTCACCATCCCCACAGCCGCCCAGACAGGCGTTGGGACACTGGGGTGGAAATGTGTGCAGAGCTCTTTGGCCCACTGGACTTGGGCTTTTCCACATTAAAGTCTGAACATCCGCCAGTCCTTTATCGTCTGCTGCCCTTCCTTTCTCTCCTGCTCCCTCCCGGGCTCCTGTGAGCTTGCAAGTGTGTCTTTTCTGTGGGCTCGAGTCATACGATAACTATTCTTCCTGGCCGTGTCTCCTGTGACTGGGTTTATGCTCTTCGCCTTTGTCTCTGTCTTAGTTACTTTTCTCTCGTTGTTGAGACAAAATACCCGACACCCAAAGTAAAGGGAGGAATGGTTTAGTTAGCTCGTGGTTTGTAGAGGTTTCAGTCCACAATCAGCTGGCTCCAAGGCAGGGTGGCAGGGCAGGCAGGCAGAAGGCAGCAAAGCAGGCAGGGGGGACCCACAAGCCTTCTTTCATCCCTTCTGTCCCTCCTTCTCTACTTTGGGGAGGGTAGCACTCCCACCCTTAATCCTAGCGTTTTTAATCCCAGCATCATATCCTTGATCCCGGCAGAACTATGCCAAACAGATCTGTGGACTAATTTAGTAATCACATACTCTAGATCCAGCCCCACCTATGACTGATCGAAGCTTTAGAGGGACATGTAGGCACAGACCATAACAGTTTCCATTTCCTTTTCAGCAAGAGAGAGAATGAGCGAGAGAACAAATGAACAGTGTCGATTGCGCTTGCTCATTTCTTTATGACCTGGTTCTGGGGTTTGGATCCATGTAATAAGTTGGACTTTGGAGTTATTTTCTTTTCAAAGCTTAGGCTAAAAAACATGGCTTTTTTAGTTTCAGGAAATATCTCAGTTATGGATACTGGGGCATTTTTCTACACCATTGTCGTTTTTCAAATTACCTTCTGAAGTTTGGCTGGCTGAGAAAGAAGCCTTGTGACTAGTCTTTCTTTTGTTCAGCGGCTCTCTGGAAGATTTGGACACCTTGAAGTTTCAGAAAATCGATTTTACTTACTATTATTGCTGACTGCTTATGTCACTGTGGGACCCACACCCCAATCAAGTTTTTAAAAAGTAGCTCCAGTGATTTCCATCTCTGAACTAAAGGAGTGGAGACCATGGAGGCTGTTCTTTCATATGACCACCAGATGGCAGGCGTGATCCCCTAAAACTCAGTCCACCAGCGTCTGTTTCTGTAATGTGACTTTGAGATATGTTACTTTATATTATTTAAAGGATTTCTAAATAAGCCTAGACATACATGCCACAAGCCACAGTGTGTTCTCAACTGCCTTTTGTTTGGATTTTCTTTTTTTCTATCTGTGTCCTTCCTGTGGACCACAGTTGAAAAGCTGAAATTAGCCAACCACAACCCACAAACCAAAGCCAGCCTCTGTCTTGTTTTTGTAAATAAAGTTTTATTGGAACTCAGCCACACCCATTCATTCACCTCTTGTCTCAGACTGCTTTTCCTTGCAATGAATGGCAGAGTAACTGTGGCAGGAATGAAGTTTGCTGTCCCCCAAATGTAAAGTGAGACCTTAATTCCTTTTGTTTCTTTAAAGATGGTACTCTTTTATGTTCTGGTTTATTTCTTTCTTCTTTAAAAAATTCTGTAATATGTACATGTGTGTGTATTTTTTAATTAAAAATTGCTTTGTATATATGTATCTGTTTAAGAAATATGTGGGTATAATCTGTATATACAGTGGTGAGCCTACCTTTTAAATTTAAACTCATCTGGCCTTTACATTCTACATCTTTAGATTTATTCATTTATTTGTTTCTTCCCCACAGTGAAATGGTGATGATGCAAACCTCAGGCTCCCTGCCCACGTCTCTACCTGTCTGCCTTCTGGTTGCTTCCACTTCCTAGTCCCTGTTCCACACTGAAAGATAAAAGGGGAAACAAGTAAACAGGATAAAATAACCCATAAGACTGCTCCCTAATGAGACAGGAAATGAAGTTGTGTCTACAGACAGCTGCAGTTAAAATACAGCTGAGAAACTGTGTACAGTGGGCAAGCTGGACTGCAGCCTTGGCCTGAATGTAGGAGCAGGCAAAAATGAACATCCTGAGTGGCAGGTTTGGGGTCTGGCGTGGGGACCACCTGCAGGTTTGACCACCTTGACTAAGAGCTTTGTGCCGAGACCAGCAGGGCCTCCGAGGCACACGTCAGCCTGGCTGGCGCCTCTCTGCTGCAGGGTGACTGCGTGCAGCTTGTCTGTCTCTCAAGATCAAGCGTGTGGAGTAGTGATCTTCTCTTGAGGACCTGAGTAGAAACATGTGAATCACTGCTGACGCTGGGTTGTTTCTGGACCTCGTTCGTATGCAGAGGTTTGTTTCTTCTGTGTAGAAGCGTCACCACCGGGTGGCTAAAAGCAGGCTCTTGAATTAGGTTCCTTGGGATCTGTGTTCATTTTGATGTTAGCTTCATGACTTTGAATGGGGATTCTCTCAGTGTCCTGCTTCTCCTCCTCTATAAAGTGGAGATAATAGCACACTTAATAACATAATCGCTAAGTTGTTGTGATTAAATGAGCTACTAAAGCGTTTAGAATAACACCTCGGGTGTGCTCAGTAAATGCTTCGTTTCCAAGGCCAGTCCAAGGCCAGTCTCTCATGGGGGTCAGGAAGATTTTTGGGTCTATAATCAGAAGTTGCCTTCCTTTTTAAATCTTCTTTCTGCCTTTTCCACTTCCATCTGCAACAGTTGAATGGCCCAACGGTTAAGTTTATGCGTTATACCTGGCTTACGTTTTCCTTTCTCGGGTAGAGGGAAAGGAATTCCTTATCCTTGAATACTGAGGTCCCGGGTCCCCTTTTCCAGAGCTCATGAATCACTCGTCTGGGGTGGACTGTGGGGATGCACTTGCTGTGGTGGGGGCTTCAGACTCCTCAGGCGATGTGAAGGTGTGGCTGGAATTGGGGGCCATTATCTTGGGTTGCCAACTCTTCTGGTTATGGATCCTGTTTTTTTAATTTCCTAGTGGGATGATCATCGGAATATTGTGGTGACACTCAAACCTATACTTTGTTTCAAACAATTTCAGGATCTGCTTCCCTAAATTTTCTGTGATGAAAATCTGTTAGGTGCCAGCAGGCCATGACACGTTAGAGAAAGGGTGTATTCAACTCCTATTTTGATAGGAGGAGGAAGCCTCACGTGCAGGTCTCCTTGCTGCCTTAGGAAGCCAAAGTCTGGCCGAGGACAGTCTTATCTTCACGTATTCTCTTTCAGATTCGGTTTCTGGTCCTTGGCCATTTGCCCTCCATTAGTTCTGGCTGACGTCTCACTGGAGCTTCTTTCATCTAGTTAGTTTTTTAAGTCCTTGTTTACACACATACTGCCAAGATGTCCAGGACAGAAAAAAAAAGAAAAAGTTCTTCCAGTGGTTGTTTGGTTGTTATTCTAGAACGATCCTTGTGGTGAAGCGGAAGCTGGAGTAGGAAGTTACAAACTGAGGTCTGTGTGAGGTTTCCAAAATGCCCCTCTCATGTTCGTGGACAATTTCTTTTGACTGCTGATCTCATCACTAATCTCTTCTCTAGCACTGTTGACATTTTGGGCCCGATCATTCTTTGCTGGTGGTGGTTGTCCAGCAGGATCCCTGTAAGCTACTAGAAGACAATAGCACCTGTCCCTGATTTGTGCCGGACAAGATACTTGCAGACAGACGGCTGTGACGCAGGTGGCAAAATCTCCCCTAGTTGAGAAGCACTGTCTGTGTTTACTAGAAGGTACACATGTATCACCTGGTCGGGGAAATATTTCTGTGAACATCAACATAGGAAAGCAAATATAGACTAAAATAATGTTTAAAAAGCCTTACAGAGCATTGAATGAGAGAATTCCAATGCAAATACTCTTTTCCGGCCTCCCTTGCCCCTCTTTTCAACAATGGAATTAAGAAGAAAAAGTGAATGCTTGTTCTGACTGTCGGCTTTTTTGCCCAAACGAGAGTAAAATTATTGAGGCCTATGGTGTAGAACATAAAATTCACAACTGAAACAAAGATATTTCCATCAGTAATTATGTGAAAACCCAACTTTGATGCAAATTGTAAGAATCACAATTAAAGTGACATCCGTGGAGTCTTTCTGAGGTTTCCAGTGTCCGTCTCCCTTGTTTTCAGTTCTGGTTTAGGGCTGACATTCATTTTTGTGGTGAATCCCACTGTGTGGTGACTTCCCTTGAATTCCACTTGAGCGGTTGGGATAAAACAGGTGCCTTGGTTTATCTCAGTGAGTACCTCACATTATGACAATAAAAGTGCCAGGGCTCCAGGGATGGAGGTCACTTCTTATTTGAAAAATGGTTATTCCTGCATTGGAGCTGGAGAAAGCAGAGTGTCTGTGGCCAACAGCAGGCCGTGGCGCACTAGAGACAATTAGGGCCAGCCTGAGACTCACAGAGTCAGACCCTTTCAGACCCTTTGATGAGCCTCAGGCACATCTGTCTGCTGCTGAGTAGGAAGCTTGTGGGCTGCAGCGAGCGCAGATGTCCCTCCTGCAGGAAGTAGATTAAGCGGCGTTTGTTTAACAGGAAAGGCTCTCTGATTGCCATGAAAGTCCAAGGCACCTTGCTTCAGAGTGAGGAATTGTTACCGCAGGGGTGGGCAGCCGCTGGATTTGCCCTGGCAGCATGTGCTTCTGGACAGTACCACAAAATGGAAGGTTCTATTTTGGTCGCATGTTCCATGGAGATTGTCTTGGGCTGGATTCTGAAAACCAAAGACAATCAGGCAGCAGGGTGGGGCAGCAAAGAAGGAGGAACTGCACAGATTTATCTTCCTGCAAACAAATACGGCCCAGTGTTTTGGATTCCCTGAAGTCTCACAGACACCAGGCAGCACATGGTTCCCTCTTTGATTGCTGATAAAAGTCAGAGCCGTGTGTGCCTTGGAAACTGTGTGCTGTGCTTTTTGTCACTTAGCACATGGCCTACTGCCCGTCCTGCCGGGTGGGGCGGAGGGACCCAGATGCCAGTCTTGACTTCCAGTGCGAGTTGTGCTTTGTCAAATCCTGTGTATAGAAAAGTGTATTGTGTTGGAGACTAAAAGCCCCATTTTCATATTTTTAAAGCTCATTAATATACCTTACATTTGACATTTCACAAGCTAACAGAATCAGGAAGCCTAAATCTATAGTTTTTATGGATTTTGAAATTTCTGTAGGAAACAAAGACACACTGAGATCTTGAGAAATTTGACTGGAAAGAAGTTTACATTGTCCCAGAGGGGTTTGGGGATTTAGCTCAAGTGGTAGAGTGCTTACCTAGTAAGCAAAGAGTTCGATCCCAGCACCGCCCCCCGAGTCCCATATGGCCTTAAATGAAGCCAAACTGAATGTGTCTAATCCAAGGAAATGATAAGTAAACCTTCGTGTAAACTTACACAGATGTGTTTGTTTTGCCCTGAATCTTCTTGTTTTCCATTATGCTATGTGTGAGGTGTACTAGTTACAAAGGTTTTTTTCATCCACAAACTATTATGATATGGAAGTCATTTAAAAGGCAAAGAAGTGATGTTGCCTGTTCGTAACAATGAGTTTTACTTGCAGCAATTTTTGAGATGGCCAGTAGGCCCTGTCCTCAGCCGCCATCAGGCCTGCCCCTGGCTTCCTCTGCCTGTGGGTGCCAGCAGCTGCCATTCGTCCTTTGTCTCTGTGGATCAGGGCCAGCTCCCTCTGCCACGGGTGCCTCTCTGGGCCAGACCCTGTGCTCAGTGTGGGGTGCACATGATTAGGTCCCTTGCTCTGGTTACTTCATCAGCCCCCTTTGAGCCTTATTTTTGGCTCTTTCGTATTTGATCATTAGCAGTGCTGTCTGTTAGCATATCGTTTCCTGGAAAGTAAATGAGGTAAGATTGCCTGGAAGAAAGAAGATAATTCCTTCAGTGCGCATTAGTAGAGGAAAGTCTCTGGCAATAAAGTACAAGCTGGAGTAGAAATTTGCAAAACTGTTTTGGGGGAGTTTTCAGGAATACCCAACAGTAATTTTCAAATCTCTGACAGTAATTTGTAGAAGTTGCTAAAGCTGGGGGTTTCCAGAGAAGGTCCTGAGGCGTGGGAGGGAGAACATGTCCTCTACCACTTGAATTCCTCATCCCCACCGCCCTGGTGTCTTTCTCCAAGTGCACGACTGTCGATCTCTGCCTCTCCAGCTTTTTTCCACTGCTAGATTCCCCCTAATCATTTCGCGGTTATTTGCTGCTGGGGGTGGGGGGGTGGGAAGCAACAAACCACTCCAGGGCAGCTCTTTGGTTCACCTGCTGCTCCGTGGCCCAGCGGTTTGGGTCAGGCTCAGCAGGCTGGTTGTCCTGTTGTCCTTGCCTGGAGTCACCGCGTGGCTGTGTCACAAGGGCCCTGACTGGATTCGTGTTGGCCTTGCTCACATGCTGGGTGATTGGTCCGCTCCTGTCCTTGTGGTCTGTCATCCTGCAGAAGACCAGGAATTGCAAAGGCCCCCAAGGTCCCGGTCAAAATCTGTTGTCACTGCTGTTACGACAAGCTCCGGCCCGGATTCATGAGGCTGGGAAACAGGCACAGGAGCCTGTGCTCAGAGGAGTGGGAGGAATTGTCTCTGTTGTCTTTATAAACTGTCTCAAACTGCACTGTCCATTCTTTTTCTCCCCTGCTCCCACTTTATTAGCTTTTATCTTTAGTCAAGAGTGGACAGCACAATAGGCAAATATAGACCATATATTTTAGAATCAGATATATCTAGCATTATTGATTTATATTTTAGATATTAATATTTTGCTAGTTATATGTGTCGAAGATAACTTTTCTCAGTGTAAAACTTGTCTTTTTGCATTTATGGTACCTTTTGATGACGAAAAGTTTTTAATTTTAGTAAAATGTGATTTTCAATCTTGTATGGTTTGTACTTTTTGGGGGGTGGTGGTTCTGAGGATTGAACCCAGGACCTTTGCACTGAACTACATCCCTAGCCTTTTTTTATTTTGAGACAGGGTCTTGCTAAGTCACTAGTTTGTTCAGTCACTTGCAATTCTCCTGCCTCAGCTACCCAGAGTGCTGCGATTACAGCCATGCACCACCATATCTGGCTTGGTTTGTACTTCTTATACTTTGTTTAAGAAGTCTCTGAAGTACTGACCATCATCTGTGTCATCATTTTTTTCAGTTTTATTTTTAATTGATACATAATATGTATTTATGGGATACATCGTGATGTTGTGATACACGTGTACATGGTATGATATATTAAATCAGGGTAATTAGTAAATCTATCACCTCAAGCTTTTTTGGAATACATAATATTTCCTGTCTTCTACCTTTTTTGAAATACATAATACATTTTTGGGTGTTTTTGTTTTTTGGTACTAGGGATTGAACTCAGGGCCTTGTGCTTGCTAGGCCCTGACCACTGAGCTAAATCCCCAGCCCCCACAGTTCATTATTGTTAACTGTGTTTAACCAACACGCTTTCTTCTGAAGAGATTTACAGGTTGGACTGCATTCTGGTTTTGTGAAACGTCTATGTTAGGATCCCTTGTTCTGTCTTTGCATGTGGTAGCATTTATCGGCATTGCAGTCCTTCCCCACCTATCTGTGTCTCCCCGCTGATCTGCAGAGTAATCTGCTGTGTGTCACACTTCCACACACGGGTGGTCTCTCTCTGTTCTGTTAGCCTGTTCTGCACTGCAGCGTTCTACTCTAACTTTATAATATGTTTTGGTATCTCCTAGGGAAACTATCCCGATCTTGTTTTTCTTCTCCAAAACTGTCTTTGGTATTATTAGTCTTTTATCCTATCGTAAAAAATTATTACGGGACAATTGCAGTCAGTGTGATCTGAATGAAAAGGTTAATAGACATTTACCCAATAGGTATTACCAGTTAATACAAGATTGCACCTTACTTGTATGGCCTATGTGTATCAGTTGCTAAACATTGAGGGAAATGTATATTCATGATCCTTGGGAATAGGATTTGAAATTCATTTGTGGATCAAGCTTAATAATTACTGATATTTACATATTTTATATCCTGACTAAATCTATTATGTCTGACATTTAGAAAGCTTTCTTTGCATTTGCCTAATACATTTTCCCATCCTTTTAATCTATGTGTCTTTATGTTCAGCTCTATTTCTTTTGTGCAGCCTGTAGCTGAAGTGCATTTTACATTGTTTTTCTAATCTCAACATGAAATGTGTTAGGGTTAATCTGTTTTACATTTATTTAGAAGATCCGTATATATTTTTATTTCTTTCTGTGATCTTATTTAGCTCTGTCTCACTCTTTTTTCCTTTCCTGCCATTTTCTTGCTTGCATTTTTACTTTCAACCTATATAATCTATTTCTGTTCTTTAGTGGTTGCTCTTGAAATTTGAACATGATTTCTAACACAAACCAAAGTTAGTCTTTCTAGTTCCCTCTTGAAACATAAAATTAGCGTGCAGTGCCTTAACTATGATTACCCCCACCATTGTTTTAGTTGCATCTTATATTTTTTTCACTCTTAAGAGCATTTTGGGGAGGTGAGGAGATTGTTGTATATATTAAGACTCACCTATGTGTATATCAGCCCCTTATTGTTTCAGCTTTTGTACCAGATATTTGTCTAAATTATGTATTTTCAAATTTTTTATTTTTTTTATAAAATATACTAGAGAATTTTTCAGTGGAGTTCTGTTAGTGGTAAACATTCTTTGTTTCTTAGAAGTCCTTATTATAATCTCTTTCTTAAATAATGCCTTATTATTTTTTGGAAGGGTGTGTTATTTATATTTTGTAGAAGGGTGCTGGGTCTCTCACAGGCTGGGCAAGCACTCTATCACTATTCCACACCCCAGTGCCCTTGGTGAGTGTTTTAGCTGGAAATGCTTTTCTACATGAATAGTTTTAACATTTGGAGGTCTGTACAGGTAGATCTTCCAGTCTTCTCTGTTTTTCTTCTACTTATATTCTTATCCATTGAGTGTTTTAAGTTTTAATGGCTACAGTTCTTTTTTCTAGAAATTCTATCAATTAACCTAGTCTTTCCTTTGACGATATCTCTTGTTGTTTATTTCAGCCTAGCTGTTCCACATTCTGTATGCAGTTACCTCGACATTGTCCCTCCAGGTCTGCTTGCTGTGTTCACTGTGTCTGGTGCCCCTCTCTGGTTCTTTCTGTGCTTTTGGCTTTGGGTTATAGGTTCCTCCCTGACCAGGCTTTACCTCTGGGCAGTCTGTGAAGCCATCCTAAGAGGGAATCTTCCCAGGACAGACTGGTTTGCTCCTGTCACATGCCCTTGAAATATAAATCCAGAAGGACCTTCAGGCAGTTTCTCAACTTGAGGCTTCCTGGGTGCACCCCCATATAACGTAGGGCCGGGCCTGTGATCCTAATCTTGGGGAAGAAACTCACCCTACTCCCTCCCTACTCTCCTTCCCAGCACGTAGGCCTTGAATTAGGAAACTTCATTTTCTTGTGCTTTGCCAGTGAGTACTTTTTTCTTTTCATCTTTTCACACCATTTTAGAGTAGTTGTAAGATAAATAATGGACTTAGGAAGGGGAAAGGGTTGTTTTGGCTCACAATTTGGAGCTTTCCATCTCAGAGCCATTTGCCCACATGTTTGGGAGCCTCTGGCAAGGCCGCATGAAAATCGTCCCCGTGGTCAGGAAGACAGAGAATGGATGAGGAAGTGGCCGGCTTACTGTGACCCTGATGATCTCAAGACTTCTCATTAGGCCCTCTCCTTAATGGTATCACAGTGTCCGGTAGCACCTCCCCTAGAAAATCTTTGAGCCTGAACACGACGGAAATCTCCAAGCCATAGAATGTGAATGCACTCAGCTGGTGCTTCCTTCCAGGGAAGAGGAGGGGAGGACAGAAGGCAGCAAAGCTGGTTGGTATAAACCTTGCTCAGAGAAAGTGATGCCAAGCTGTGTATCACCAATGGTGTCATTGGAGTATGGCAACCATTTTATGTAGACTGTATTAGTCAGTTAGCTGTTGCTATAATGAAATATCTAAGGCTGTGTACTTTGTAAGGAAGTTTATTTAGTTCACACATCTGGACACTGAAAGTCCAGGATCAGGGAGCCCCAGTTTTTAGTCTGTGCTGGGGGCCTTATGGCAGATGGCATTACAGTGGCAGGGGCGTATGTGAGAAGAGATCACATGATGAGACAGGAAGCCAGACAGATTCAGGGGCCAGGCTTCCTCTCTTCAACCAACTTGCTCTCGCGAGAAGTAACTCACTCCTTGGGACCAGCATTAGTGCCTTCCTAGGGCAGTGCCTCCAGTGACCTAATTACCTCGCACTGACCTCCTCTTCTTAAGACCCCACCACATCAACACTGCCACGCCTGGGGACCAGGCCTCTGGCACCTAGACCTTTGGAGGACACACCTGAACCACATCCAAACTGCAGCACAGATGAACGCTTTCATCCAGCGCATCAGCAGGCTTCCTCTACTCTCTTGCCTTCTCTCTTGCCTGGCTTTCTTGTGCTGCTGGTTCCTGATCCATATTCTAAGACATATTCTAAGACAGTGGTTCTCACATCGCCGTATTTTCACATTCAGGTAAAGAAGGTGTTCAGATGTTTCAGAGTCTTCCTACTCTAAGCAGGGCCCGCGGACCTGCAGTATTGGTTAGTATCCTTTGAAGCTCATAGGAAATGTGGAATCTTGGGCCAGATTTCATATCTGTTGACTAAGAATCTACATTTAACAGCATCCCCAGGGAATTCAGATGCTGTGTGAACATGCGAAACCCTCCAGACAAAAATGACTTGGAGGACCTCTCCCCAGTGTGGGGAACCACTATAATAGAACCCCAATAAATAGGAAAGTAAGAAAGTTGCCTGTGTCTTTACCCAGAAGATGGTAGGAAGAGTAGGTATTACAAGATAGTGATAGTTTGCTAGACTGGGGCGGTGGGGGAGACTCTGTGGGATTTTTCAAGTAATATATATGGGACAGTCATTTTTGGTTGTGCTGCCTTTTGTTAGGGTTTATTCAATTTTATTTTCATTATTGTTATTATTATCTGGTACTGGAGATTGAACCCAAGGCCTCTGCACTAAGCACATCGTCGGCCTTTTTTATTTTCTGAGACAGAGTCTCACGAAGTCACTAAATTGTCCGGGCTGAACTTGAACTTGCAGTCCTCCTGCCTCATCCTTCTAGAATTCTAGGATTACAAGCGTGCACCAGCCACACCCAGCTATTCAATTATTTTTAAGCAAGTAATGAACTAATTTGTTGATTTACTGGTTATAAATACTTAATTAAATCAGTTTATGACATAACTATATGTACATCCTTGTAAATTTTGTTATAAATTATTTTCTTAGCTTGGGCTGTTTAGTTCACTTTCTTGTCCCTGGCACACAATACCCACAAATTAAAGGAGGAGAGGTTCATTTTGGTTCACATTTTCAGTCCATGGTTGGCTGGCTCTAAGACAGGAAGCCGATGGTAAAGGGTCTGGTGGAGGAAAGCTGCTTACTTCATGGCGGCCAGGAAGCAGAGAACAAAGAGAGGAGCCCAGGAGCAGGCTATATCTTTCCAGGTCACACCCCTAGAGATCTGCCTTCATCCAGGTTCCACCTCCTAATAGTGAATCAGCTGTAGCCTCGTACTCTAATCACCTTCCAAAACCCACCGCTGGACACCTTTGGCTCTTGGGGTACATCTAGATCTGAACCATAACAGGCTGCTGTAACAAAATACCATAAACAGTGCGGTTTAAACAACAATCATTTACTTCTCTCAGTTTTGGAGTCTGGAAATCCCAGACTAGACGCTGGCCCATTCATCTCCCTGGTGAGGACTCTTTTCCTGCCTTGCAGATAGCTGGCTTCTCACTGTGTGTCTGTGTCACGTGATGCAGAGACTCTAATCTCTGCCTCTTTTTATAAGGGCACTAACCCCATCATGAGAACCTCACCCCTTCATGATGAAATGTGAACTTCCTTATCTCCCCAAAGTCCCCAATGACATTGGCATGGGGAGCCAGGGCTTCAGCATAAATCTGCGAGGGCACAAGTAATTCAGTCTGTAACAATTATGGTTATATAAAAAAAGGTGTGAAGTCGTAATAGTAGTAGTAACAATAAAAATTACCGTTTATTGGGGCCAAGATCATGGCTTGTACTCGGAGGATCTAGCAACATACAGATCATGAGATCAGCACCATGTCCCTGTCCCTCAGGGGTGGCTTTTAGCAGTTGCTGCACATACGGACCCATGTTTCTTCTGATTTTGTGTGACAGGGCACAGCCTCTGCAGTGAGCTGGGCAGTAGTGCCGAGACGGCTCCAGACGAGACCGACGGGCCAGACTTGGAGTCGTCCGATGAGACAGATCACAGTAGCAAGGTGAGAGATTTTCATTTGCACATCTCACGTCTCGAACCACCAAAGACTCACAGCTGACACGCCACCTCTGCTGCTGGCTGTGGTTCCATGACCTCTCCACCCGAGACGAAGTGTTTTTACCTCTGGGAGGTCGGTAAATAGCAGCATACGAAGCCCGAATTACAGCCTTGGTAACAAACCCATAGGAGAGAGTAGAGGGCAGAAATCACCCGTAATGAAATGAAGGCCCTTTCTGATCATTTCTGCTGCTGCTGGGGCCTCCGGTTAATGCCATAATCCCATCCTGTTTCCTTTTTATGTCTTCATTGGTGTAGGATGAAATAGCATCCACAGTGTGTGTGCTGAGTCAGCCATTTTTGCCACTGTGGGCTTCTGCAGTGAGCTGCTTTTGAGTGATCTGTGTTCAGCTCTTCTGGAAGGTGCCCTTGTTTTACAAGATGCCCACGTTTTACATTAACCGGAAAGAAACTTTAACAAAAAAATTAATCCAGAAAGATGGTTCTTCAGTTGATCACTGTGAGAAAAAGCTTTTCTTAATGATAGTTCGGGGTAAGACGCTGATATTATTGTATGTAATTCATCACGCTTCTGTTCTACTTCACGAAGGGCCTCTGTGTTTCAGTCTTCAAAACACAACACAGTCTGAAACTCTGATACCCAGGTCGAAAACGCATCTCCCCAGAAAAGCGGTTGCGTGTGACTGTTTCCATTCTTACTCACAAATGTTGCATATTCATGTTCTCTTGTTCTTGGTGTGACTCTTACAGCACTTAACCTGAACAAATCGCACAAAGGCAGATTATGACTTTGGTTTCTAGTCTGCAGAACAGGGTGATTCTTGCTTATGCCGGGTGATTGGATTATCGAGACTGTCAGTGTGACTAGGGGAGAGGACATTCGTGATGAAAATACGCTATCCACGTATGAATTATGTTAAAAGCCTCCATTTCTATGTTTCTGTTGTGTCTGCCTCCATGTTTACATATTTTTGTAAGACTTTTTTGTTTGACTATCTTCAGTATCTCTTTTACCCATTTTTCTCTTTACGACCATAGGATCATCATTTTTAGTTTCTTATTGAGTACAACATAAGTATTTGAATGAAGTATTTGAATGAAAGTATTTGAATGAAGTATTTGAATGAAATGTTAGTATTTATGGACTGACAGGCATCATGTAACTTGGTCATTAGTTAAAAAGCCCATCAGTGGAAATAAACATCATAAAACAAAACAAAAAATACTTACATTGCTTTTTATTGACATATCCTTAAGGGTACTTTTACTCACTTAGAGGAGGGGGCAAAGCGGTGTAGAGAGGCCAGAACCCCTCAATAGAAATAGACATTTCTAGTCTAATGAAAGATATTTTGAAGGGTGCTTATTAAGTTATTTTGTTGTAGAAACTAAAAGTGCTGTTTTCTTTTTGATCATGTTGGAGGATGAACCCAGGACCTCACACATACTAGGCAAGCGCTACTTTTGTGCTATATCCCCAGCCCTAGAAATGCTATTTTCAGTTTCTAACAGGATTTAAGAAAACAATTATTTTTCCTCTATCTAAAACATTTATTTCAGAGTCCTTTTTAACTGGGATCACTTTCACTTCACTGTAATAGCTCTGCGTTCTCATGCCCTTGTGGTTTTGAGAGAGATTATTTCTATTTAAATACGGTGAGTCCTGAGGTTTAAAAGGGTCCTCTATGATAGAAGGTTCCAGAAGTTTCGAGCAAGGAAGAGGTCTCACCCCGTGCACCTGTCTGCCCTGGTGGTTCCTTCTCCAGAGAGCAGGGCCCTAGAACTCGCCTGGAACAAAGAGGGTCGAATGTCCGAACAGGTGATGTTCTTGGATTTCCCTGCAAAAATTCCACCGTGGGCTTTCCGCAAAAGAGAATCTCCTCAAAATCATGGCCAACAGGTGTGAATATGTTTAAACATCTTACAGTAGGCTGTACTCATATGTCTTTTTGGGGCACTGAACACCGAGTACCTTGTAATGCTATGATTCGGACATCATCTGCCTTGCTGGAGATATTCTGTCATGCAACCCATGTTAGTTAACCAAAATGGTTTCTGACGAATTCCATTTCTCATTTAGGATGTACGAACGCAAAAACTTTAAATCAGACTAGCAGATCTTGGTGACAGGGTCCTACTGTGTATTATTAATAATAAATGAGAAATGCTAATGTAATGTTTTGTGAATAATAGGTACTGTTCCATATTAACTCATTTCATCCTCACAACACCCCTGAAAGAGATGCTCTTATTTTCCCTCTTTTACAGAGGAGAATACTCGAACAGAGAGGTCAAGAGACTTGCTGAAATCCCGTAGCTCTCGGGTGACAAAACAGGAGGACGCACAGCCAGTTGGTCTCCAGACCTGGTGTTATTAATGACTATATTAAATCTACCTTCTGGTCAGATAGTTAAGGGCTGGTGTTAAATACCAGGCTTCATAAAAGAAGAAATTAATCTGTTACAGGTGCTGGGGGCCCATTAGACACACAACCACGAACCACTTCACTATCTTCCTAATGCTTAGTCTTTCTGGGTATCTTTTCATGATTTAAAGTAAGGGCAGGCAAGTATCTTAACTCTCTTGATTAAGTTTAGATTTTTTTGTTGTTGTAGCTCCTATATTGGTGTGTAATTTTTTTTCAGAATAAGGGAAAATTAATTTTTAAATAGTATGCTGTCTTAACACGGAGGGATGCATACACATTCGCTGAGAAAGGTCTAAATAAGCACGTAAATAAGAACAAGGAATCACTTTTTTATTCTGGGTGAATACCTGAGGCTGTTGATTTCTGCGGTTGTTTAGTCCTTCTTTCTAAACGAGCCGTTTTGCACAACCCTACCCAGCATAGACAATGCGTGTTGGGCGCTCTAGGTTTCTGGAGTTTTTTAAATGACAGTTTTTGTTATGCATGGCTGTTAGGGGTTGAACACACAGATCATTGTGTGGTTGTTGTGCAGGGGTGGTGGCATTGGAATTTCACCACCACGGGTGGGGGCAGGGCCGTCACAAGAGAGGCGCAGTCCAGTGGCCCTTCCTTTTGCCAGGCGCCCCCTGCTCTGGTGACTGTGAATGACAGTCTCAGAAAGCCTCATGGCCACTGGTCATTTGTTTCCCCATCCTGGCTTCTCACTGAAAGCTCTTGTGTGTGGAACCGCATGCTAATCAGCTCCGGTCCGCGGAGGCTTGTGTCACACATCCCAGACCCCTGGCAACTATCCTTTGGTTCCCATTTAGCAAAATGTATTAGAATTCTTTTCAGGACATTTCCTTTCAGAATGACTTCTTTTTGTTTTCAATCCATGTTTTTCTTATCGCCAAAACCTCTGGCATTGTCACTAAAGATTAGCACAAAATGTGGACCGGTCCACTGTGAGAATCGCCTACGAAGCTGACTGAGCCAGGCAGGCTTAATATTCCCGTGTGCGCAGGATGCCGGCCATTCAGCTGACAGGCCACGGGGTGCACTCCTGTCCAGGGAGGTGGGCTGGGCTTGTTTTCCTGCCTATTTGGCTTGCCCTTTCTGGAACTTTTGTTGTTTAGCCAGGTGAAATCAAAGGATGAGTTCTCCTCTGCAGTGCAGCCTCTGACCGCCCCCCAGAGGGCACGGCGGGGGGTAGGTGCCTCTCTGGACGCTGCGGTTGGCTGTCACTGTGTGGAGATGTGGCCGCAGGTTTTCAGGGGACAGCTGGCATGGGACGTCCTCAGGAGACCATGTTCTCTGCAGAGCCGGGGGGCATTTGGTACACTCCGAGTATTTTAAGAAACTCTTGTTCCTGTGCTGAACACTTGAGGTGGTAGAAGTAATTACCATGAGAATATATTCCTGACGATGTCTGCACTATGGAAAATGAAGCGCAAGCCCAGGATTGAAAACAATGACAAGTCTGGTGACTCTATCTATCGGACGCTTCATCTGGTGAGCATGTTTTCTGTTTCAGTTTCTTCCAGCCTTGTTTGTGTTCAGCTTTCCAGTAGTGGTGATCATTTATCCAATTGCTCTCTGGACTGTCTTGTTGACAAAAGAGATGTATATTGCAGCAGTTTTTGGAGAGTTGGGCTTCAGTAGTTGGTGTGCAGTTGAATTTGCTTAGAATCTTTACATTTATCTATTGTTTTGTACTTAAATGACAGAAAGATGTACTGCTATAGTTTGCATTTTGGTGGGGGGGTGCCAGGGTAGTTTGCATTTTTAAAAATTAATTGTCGTTGGAATTTTTTTCCCTTTCTTTTGGCAACGGGGTGTATTTTCTTATATGTGCATGATTCTCTTCCATTCCCATCTCAGACTGGAAATTGGGAAGTCAAATAAGTGTTCAGCAAGCAGTTTGGACAGAGAATGTTCAACTTGGCTCCTTCTGTAAAGGTTTAGAGTTTTTGACTTTATTTCTGCGGATTTGAGAAGGAAATGGATATAGAGGTGTTGGCTTAGGAGATATGTGAACGTTTTAATGTTTACTGACCTATTTTCACAGATCAGTTCTTATAGTAAATGTTAACTCGAATAGGAAATATGTGTGGGCTGATGGCAAGAAATAATTCACCACAATTAAATCAGACCTTTCAATAGTCTGTTGTTTGTGTCATTTAATGGGTCTTAGACTTTGATGCTGAGTTTGCCTGATTCATCCAAGTAAGTCTTTGCCCTTCTCGGATGTTTCTTCTTTCAAGTTTGTGTGAAAGAAGACCGAAAAGGTGATAGAGACCTATAGAAACTACCCTGGTATACAAGGGCACTAAAATTATGAAGTCATTTCTTTGGTGTTTGTCCCCCCTCAAAGAAACCCTTAAATAAAGGCTGTGAGTTTTGAGGCCGCTCTTGCCCCTTTTAAGTCTGTGGGATGTGTTAAATCGGTCAGAGTCGAAACAGCTTTAGAATTGGGGCTCATCTGGAGGCAGAAACTGTCTTCAGTGGTTGCATAACAGGAAGCACTTTAAACATCTGGGTCGCCTAAGTTGATAGTGTGGCTTAAAAGTCTGCCCCCAACCCTTTGTACTTTCTTTTCATCTTTCCCAGGAGGAAGGAGATATTATAAACATCCAGCTCCCTGCTGGCCTCAGTAAAGTGGCCCATTTCCTCTTACCATTGTCTCTGTCTTCTCAGCATGGCCGGTGGACAGTCTCAGTCTTGACAGCAGAGCGGCAGCTCAGCTCCCCTTTAACAGTTTAAACTCTCCAGTGCCTGTGAGTGCCCTGGTTTCCAGGGTGACCGATCACAGTCCTCACGTGGAGAGACTTGTGCTTTTCCCACTTGGCAGTCTTCCTCTTGCAGAAGTCCTCAGTTAAGCGCCCAGAGCCATGAGGCTGAGCTTGGTGGAGCATGCTGGGAACCTCCTGCCACAGCTACCTTGTTTGGTTGGCGTCTACTGTGCACCTCACCCTTCCTAGTGGAGTGCGACGCCGCTGCTCTCAGCTCCTCCCACCTGCTGCGTCATGCCCACGCTGCGCTGAGAAAGTCCTCAGCCTCAAGGACTTTGACCTGAGTTAGAAGTTAGGCTGCAGCAAGGGTGGTAAGCAGATTTGAAAGCTGGCCTAATGGGTAAAACCCCTGGCTTAGAGGTTATTCCGGAGAAGGCCTGCTCGTCATACTTCCTGAGACAAATATTTTGGGGGTACTATTTTAGAAACATTCTCCAACTTCATGACATCCTTTCAAGTTAATTCTTTCCAAGCAGAAATTTAAGAGCCTTGTAAAATAGCACCCCTGACCATAGATATATCTGTATTATAATTTGTGATTCTGTGTTTTTTCTTTTACTCTTTATTCTAATTATATGTATTGAGAGTAGAGCTCACCTCCTTTTGGACTCTGTTCCTTGGGACACTCCTGAAATCTGTACCTCGAGGCAGTGAGTAGGGTCGCCAGTGGGGACAAGGCTTTTCTCTTGTTCAACTTCAGAGACCACCTGGCTAAATCTCTCCGGGGCTTAGGAACATGTCTAATAGGGAGGGGTGCCCGAGGCCCTGAACTCTTTCACCAGGACCCCAGGAAACTCATAGGTGACCCCCGAAATGCTAAGGCTACAGTAGTCCTTAATTGTGGGGGATACGTTCTAGGACCCCCAGTGGATAGCACCAAACACTGTATGTGCCATGTTTATTCATGTGTGCGTCTATGAGAAAGTTTAATTTTTAAATTAGGCAAGTAGGAGATTAACAACTAATAATAAAACAGAACAATTATAGCATGCAAAATATAATCATAGTATACTGTAACAGAAGCCATGTGAATATAGTTCCTCTCTCCTGAAAGACTCAAGACAAATACAGTGGTACTTTGGCTCATGAATGCTTTTTTGTTTGCGAACTCTGCATCGTGTGACAAACACGACCATGGCCATCTTTCCTGCATGTACGCAGACATGGCCATCATTCCCACGTGTACACGACCATGGCCATCTTTTCCAGGATCATGGAACAAATTAAGTTTGTGAGCCAAGGTATCACTGTAGTATTTTCTGACTTCAGGTAACTGAAACCTCACAAAGTAACAGTACAGGCGGGGGATGGGGGCAGGTAATAATTTGGTCTGAGAGGCCTGCACCAGCAGGCTGGCTGGGGTGAGGGAGGAGGGACTGGAGAGCGCCAGAACCCCGCCCACATCTTGCTGGCCTGACCACCCACCCATATGGGCCTGCTCAAACTGAGGATGCTGTACCTCAGAGGTAATGAACTTCACACAGGCCAAGCCAGCTGCCCAGCTGACACTTTTGAAAATAGAAATCTCAGAGTATTTATGGTGACATAGATATGGTGACGTAGAGAAGACAAAACCCCGGATACTCCATCGCATACCTTCTATCATTTTACTGAGATGTGGCCAAAAAATGGTAACACATCCCGGTGCTGAGACTTGGAAGCACAGGAGAGATGTCTTTTGGAATGTCCTATCATGGGTATGTGTCAGGGCCCTCATTTTTAACTTTCTCCTTTTGTGACGTGGAGGGACCAGTATTTGGAACAATCTAAAGGGACGTCAGTTTCACATGGACAGTATGTCTAAGTAATAAAAATGGGGTTACGTATATATTCTCTCTCCTGAGACTACAGTGATGAGTATATTGGTCATGAATAGTAGTTTCACTGTTAATTTGTGTGAGGGATGGAAAGCTGGCATCCCAGAAGGACCATTTAGGAAAGTACTGTGTAAGCGAAGACATCATTTGTACATTTGTTTCATTAGGTCCTCTGCCGGTATCAAATCCAAGCAGCAGAGGTCAGCTTGAGTTAAAATGGAGGACAGGCCAGTTAGTTATCAGCATCTGTCCATAGGATTTTTATTTTGGTTAGCATATTTCTGTCCTCATCACAGCCGTTTGTGGTGAGTTCATTACATAGTGTGGGTCTCACTGGATCATGGAAAAGATGCTTAAGTGTTTGACTGAAATGAGTGTATTTGTGATGACACTGAGTTAGTAAGATCCTGCCGTAACTAGACGAAACTGTACCTGTGTCCACTGAACGCTTCCGTTAAAAACACCTACTCTTTCTTTCTTAACGGCCTTATTTATAGATATAATTTACATACCATCCGACTCAGCCCATTTGGGTGAATTTTTCCACAGTTACCTCAGGGAGGATTCTTTGCAGGGATAAACACACAGTTCCATAGAAAACATTCAATGGTACATTGACAGGTTGAGTTATCAGGGTTAGCGCCAGCAGTAAATAAGCTGTAGTGATGATAGGAGAATTAGAATAATAAGTGTGTGGATTTGGGTCTGGTTCTGCCCTTTCCTGTCACGATTCTGCTGCTAGTGCATCCTCCTTAGGTTGTGATCTTCCTTGTCCTGGTTCTGTCTTTATTCTCTTTGCATATGCTGATGACGGGAAGTCTCCTTACTGTTAGTCGCTTTCCTGCCCCAAATGAAATAGCAGCCTGGACTTCAGCTCTGCAGCCCAGTTACTGCCCCGGGGCAGAGTCTCATATTCTTCCTGGGCCACACAGAGGGGATTGTTTATCTGCAACAGTATTTACCGGAAATGTGGGCTTTGTGCCGAGGGTTGACTTAGAGGATCCAAGTAGGGAAGAAAAGTATGTGAGGACAGCCATTGTCCTTCGGGAGGTATTGATCTAAATCCGTCTAATGTTCATGAAGTGTTGCATTTGGCAGATAAGCTACAGTTCGTGCTACCACATAGCTTCTGGAGCAAGTCTATAAAGAGCCTTTAAAAATACTGTTAACCTGCATATCCCACCCCAGAAATTCTAATGGAAATACCCCGAGGTGTGCACTGGGCATTGGGATGTTTAAAAATTCCCCAGGTAGCTGAGCCTGCTGGCCCACACCTGTAGTCCCAACACTCAGGAGGCTGAGGGAGGAGGAACTACGAGTTTGAGGCCAGCCTGGGCTACATAGTGAGAGGCTGGCAGATGATTCTAACATGCTCCGAAGTGGAGAAATACCGGTATCACTGGTTTTCCAGCAACCATGCTTTGGAGAACTGTTGTACCTTGCTCAATAGGCTAGAAAGACAGAATCCGGAACTTGAAAGGGATGACAACATCTCGGGCAGCCTGAAGTCTTCTTTGGTCCTCCACCGTGGAGGAGGGTGGGTAGGGATGAAGCACCCACGGAGGCCCACAGAGGCCTGAAATGGCAGCGGGACCTTTCTGTCTTTGGGGAATCTGGAAAGTTCTTTACTTTTGGGGGGCGGTTCTGGGGCTTGAACTCACGGGCTTTCTTTACTTCTTAAGTGTGTGAGAATCTGTTTTAATCTAGAGAGTTGCGTCAGTGTCAGTTTTTAATGGAGACAGGAAGAAATTTGCTCTCCAACATCACAAATAAGTAGATGGTGTACTGAAATGAGCCTGACAGTTAAGTAGCCTTGTAGTCTGCGTGAGTTGTGGTTAACTTCTATGTCAGTCTCTTGATTTCCCCATTTCTTACACCCCCACCCTTGGTTTTTTTGAGACAGTCTCACTATGTAGTTCAGGCTGGCCTTGAACTCACTGAATAGCTGAGGCTGGTGTTGAACTTGAGCGATCTTACTGCCTCAGCCTCCTGAGTGCTGGAATTACAGATGTGTACCATTGCACCTGGCCTTTCCATGTCTTCTGGAGTGGTTAGAACTGCAGGTTTTGGGCTGGGCATGGTGGCAAGTACGCATAATCGCAGCACTCTAGGAAGCTGAGACAGGAGGACCACAAGTTTGCAGTGGTTTTGAGCATCAGTGGGCTCTCAGAGGAGTGGAGCAACCTGGGAAACAGAGATAATTCGTACATGTCTGCTCACTGACCAGGAAGAGCGCCTCTTGGAGGGACAGGGACGGGACCATCTCTACTAAGGGCTAACACACCTGCCTTGCTTTGCCCACTGTCCTCCCAAGAGTACAGAGCAGGTGGCCGCATTTTGCCGCAGTCTGCACGAGATGAACCCCTCTGACTCGAGCCCGTCCCCTCCGGATGCCACGGGACCTCAGCTGGCCACCATGAGACAGCTGTCGGACGCGGACAAGCTGCGCAAGGTGATCTGCGAACTCCTGGAGACGGAGCGCACCTATGTGAAAGTAGGTCTCTCTCTCCTGGGGTCCTCCTGCCTCGTCTGGCCTGCTCTTGACTAACAGTGAGGTCACAGTGTAGGACTGGAGCGTGTCCACGCCTGGCTGGGGAGTTCGGCTTTTATCCGGAGTGTTAAGATTCCCCTGGTTGTCCATTGTGGTGGTGTATGCCTGTAATCCCAGCACTCTGGGAGGCTGAAGCAGGAGGATCACAAGTTTGAGTTCAGCCTGGGCAGTTTAGTAACTTAGCAAGACATTATCTGAAAATAGAACCTAAAAAAGGGATGAAGATGTAGCTCAGTGTGAAAGCCCTGAGTTCAATCCTCAGTACAATATCTAACTAACCGAGTAAGTAAATAAATAAGCAAGCTTTAAAAAACATGTTAAGGAAGTATGTCGATTCTTATAGCAATTCATTGATACATATAAATGGTTGACCAGTTAAGCAGAAGATAGAGACTATTATGTGAACTTTCTGATCTTCCTACTTATATTATAAAGCTAATACTAAAGCTGAATTGAAGTTTTGAGAAATCTGAAGGCATGACTTTCATAGTCTAACTCGAGTCTAGGTGCAAGGGTGTCACGTCTGTTTTCGTTCTCTTCACACTTGTTCTGATGTTGACCGTGTGAAAGCAGCGTGCTCTCTTTTGGATTTTGGTCTTTAAGTCAGGGGTGAGTAAGTCAGGGGTGGGCAAATTATGGCCCTCAGGCCAAAGCCATCCCGCTGTGGGTTTTTGCAGACTGAGTTCTGTCGGAGCCTGGCACTCGCTGCTTTACTGACCATCTCTGCCTGCTCGAGGGCAGGGAAGAGCAGGAGTGAACGGTGTAGCCGAGTCCGATGGCCTGCGGAGCCTGGATGCTGATGGAAGAGCGTGTTCTGTTTCTGCATTCGTAGTCACTGTGTTGTTAGTGTTTGGAACATGATCTGCCTTTTTCTCCTTTAGATACGTTGTATAGACTTTTAGATGTGCTAATGAGGTACCTTTCAACTTTTAGGACTTAAACTGTCTCATGGAAAGATACTTGAAACCCCTTCAAAAGGAGACTTTCCTCACCCAAGATGAGGTATGGTGGACAATGTCTCAGCTGGGTGTGAGAGTCACACTGTGGGTTGACTTGCTGGGAAAGAGGAAGGAATAGGGGACACACGTAATACAGCGTTTTAAACTCACGTATTTGTTAGAAATAGGCCAAATATTGCCGGTAGGGCTTTGGTGTACACTGGGAGAGTAAGAGGCTGTCCCATCCTTTGGCAGTAGGATTATTATCTTAACTGAAAAATGCTAATAAGGTTTTTGACCACTTATGGAAGATAGGGTGGGTTAAATTCTTTTTCATTTTTCAGCTTGATGTGCTCTTTGGAAACTTAACGGAAATGGTAGAGTTTCAAGTAGAATTCCTTAAAACTCTAGAAGATGGAGTGAGACTGGTACCTGATCTGGAGAAACTTGAGAAAGTCGACCAATTTAAGGCGAGTCTCACCTCTTAATGTCACAGGTGGGGTTACCTTGTGGATGGAGATGAATTAATAGCACATGGCAGCATGTGTACGTGCTTACACTCTTGGTGTTCCTGGGACCGTTCAGTGGGGTAGTTCCTAAAGAGAGTCAGAGTGGGAACTGAGTTGTCGCTCATGTCTGGCTAGGAGAAAACTGGAGCCGTCTACTTGCATTAAATCGGGTCATCTCCTGGCATTGGCTGCAGAAATGTGCCAACCATGACCTTTTGTTTATGAGCAAGCCTTTAATAAATTAGCTATTAGCGAATTAAAACAGCACCTCTGGTCTCCCAGTAAACAAATTAATTTATCTTGTTCTGGGAAACTTTGCCGGATGGTAATGCGTATCATTATCCAGGAAGAAGGCAGCCTTCTAGCACACAGTGTCCTTGCAGCCTTAATGAGGATTTATGACTAGCGCCTTAGTAAGGATGCTCCTAGATTATTCCTTCTGCCCTGGTTGGCTTTTCTGTACTGCAGAGACTTCCTGTTTCAGGCCTCCGGCTGACAAAACCCATTGATTCATGTGTTGGGTGGCATGTCAGCCTCACACACTATTTAAACAGATTAATAACATATAACGCACTGAATGTATTTAAAGTATAGAGTCTCATGAATTACACACACACACACACACACACACACACACACACACACACACACACACGTCTCCGTAAAACCGTCAACACAACACAACACAGCCAGGCCAGTGAATTTAGTCATCACCCTTGAAAGTCTCTTTCTGCCCCTGCATGGTATCTCTTTCCTGCCTCTTGCTTCCTCCTTCCTGGAGGCCTCTGTGCCCTGCTACCTGTCACTATAGGTATGTTCAAATCAGTTTGGATAAAATTTCCTCTTGGGAGTTAGCAATGCCCGTCAGCCTGTAGGAGGCCCTCTGAAGTCCTAGAGACGAACAGTGTTGGTTAAATGTGTTTGTGTGCATGTGTGCCCTGAGATCCATCTTTAAGGCTGGAAAAATAAAGGGATATTTTATCTGTGGTTGATGTATGGTAAGCACTTAGTATATGTATATACTAAGTATATAAATATATATATAGTGTGTGTATGTATATATATGTATGCATATAAATGCTTAGCATATTTATATATACTATGTAACATATATACTATTTAAAATCTAGAAGATATTTTGTGTAATATATGTATTATACGCACTCATATCTGTCAAGCATGGTTGTGGCATGCCTGTAATCCCAGCACTCGGGAGGCTAAGGCAGGATGATTGTCAGTTTGAAGCCAGCCTGGGCTGTATAGTGAGACTCTGTCTCAAAATAATGAGTTAAACAAATAAATGACATTACTGTGGCCCAAAGGAGGTGTTACATGGAGAACACTTTCTTCCACTGCTTTTCTTGTTTAATTCTTGAGTGTGGTGCTGAGGATGATGATCTCATAGAATCAGAGGCTCCTGCTGATGCTTTCTACGTAGGAAGGTTGGGAAAGTAGAACGTGTAGGAAGATTTAGTCACTGATACCAATTACACTGATTATGTGTGGTCTTCAGAGGACAGTGAGAACTTCTTTGCATTGTGCCTTAGATCGATTGCATGTTCAGGAGCCAAGTGTATCACTCAAATCCAAAACCTTAATTGTTTGCTCGGATCTAACTTTTAATTCTATGTCTAGATGAGCAAAGCCACAGTCTGAACAAGACTAGAGTGCTGTGAACTCAGGAAGGATATTTTCCTGAGGCTCATTCATTCACTTGTTTATATAAAATATGTGGGATGGAAAGTGTCCCACATCAAGTGTGGCCGAGTCCCGAGGGAGGAGGCTCCCCCAGGGTCTATCCTCTGGCGGTGGAGCATACAGGCTAAAGAGAGACACCTGATCCCCACAGTTAGGTGTGTTTCTTGCCATAACACTGCTTATGTTCTTACCTGCTTCCTGCTAGAGGTGTGGAGCAGGCTCTGCAGAGAATAGAGCTAGTGACCCGGAACATTTGTTTTTTTACTTTTGGAAGTGTGAGCATTTCCTATCTTTATTTGGCTTGTCAGTCTATCTCCTAGCAGGAGCTCATGAGAGAATTCAGGAGATTTCTGTCTTTTCCAAAACATATTTTTTTCTCATCAACACTCAAAGCATCCCAGAGAGGTCATTAAAAGATACAGATGTGGAAAGGCAGGTTGTCACCACTGTAAACATCCGGCGCACACCCTCATAAATCCAGGGACGTCAGTGGGCAGAGAAGGGCTGCCAGGCAGGGTGATGCTCACTGGTGGGGAGGGGGAGGCAGTGTGTGCTGCCTGCTGTCCCGTTGATACCTCTAGATGAGAGGAACGTGAAACAACTGTGCTTTTTCTCATTAAATCCAGAAAGTGCTGTTCTCTCTGGGGGGATCCTTTCTGTACTATGCTGACCGCTTCAAGCTCTACAGTGCCTTCTGCGCCAGCCACACAAAAGTCCCCAAGGTCCTGGTGAAAGGTAAGTCCTCTGAGATGGTGGCAGCCCGGGTGTCCGTTGTCATTTCACATTTGTGTGTTTGATTGTGGTTGATGCCCTTTCGAAGAAGCCCAAGAGTCACCGTATGCTAGAAAGACATTCTGACAAGCTACAAATACGGGCATTGAGAAGTGAAACACATTAATATCTTAATCATTTTATCAGTTTTCTTGTAATAAAAGTTTTGACTTGGCCATTCTGGGCCAGAATTGATAGGTCATTTTTCAGTTTTATTTAAGAATCTCTGCTTTATTCCTGTTTTTCATTAATGAAGTCAAACTAGTTCTCTTACCCTTCCACTCTTCCAATACCTTTTTGAGGCATTTCTTCTTTCTTTTGCCTATTTTTGTCCCTAGGTGTGTGATAATGCTACTGACATCATTACTAAAGTTGTTCCAGTTATGCACAAAATATTGCTCTAGTTACGGTTATTTTTGCACAGAACAAAGTAGAATTTTCATGTTGGCAAGATATTTTTCTTTTTATACGTTTACTTACTTTGGCAGTGCTGCGGAGCAAACCCAGGGGGCTGTGCTTGCTAGGCAAGTGCTCTACCACTGAGCCGCACCCCCAGCCCTGGCACTTTCCTCCTGTGTTCTGAGAAGATGACATCCTGAGATGCCCCATCTCAGCATCCTGAGATTCCCCAGAAAGCAGTTGTGTTTCCATAGCTCAGTGTTTTGTAGTTTGTGATAGGTAGAGTTGATTATGTGGAAGCAAAGAGTAGGATTACGATTATCAGAGACTGGGAAGGGCAGGAGGTGGGGGATGAGGAAAAGGTTGATTAATGGGTAGGTAGATAGATAGGTAGATAGATAGATAGGTAGATAGATAGATAGGTAGATAGGTAGATAGAGTTAGAAACCAGCAGTGATGGTGCATGCCTGCCATCCCAGCCCTCTGGAGGCTGAGTCAGGTAGATTGCAAGTTTGAGTCCAGCCTGGGCAATTTAGTGACTGAGGCCCTACCTAAAAATAAAAAAGGGCTGGTGTCTTAGTTACTTATCTTGTTGCTGAATCAAAATACCCAATACCCACAAGTTAAAGGAATAAAGGTTTATTTCACCCTACAGTTGGTAGTCCATAGTCAGCCGGTTCCAAGGCAGGGTGGCAAAAGTTCATGGGAGAGCAGAAAGAAGGCAGCAAGCAGCAGCAGCAGCAAGCCTGCCTTCCCTCTCTCCCTTTATATTCCATCCAGGCTACAAGCCTATTGATTCGTGCCACCCACGCCCAGGGTGGGCTTCCATTATCCACACCCCGAATCCCAGTATCACACCCGCAATCCACATTCACACACCCTAATCCAGCCACCTTCAAGACTTCCCACCTATGATCACATGAAGCTTTGTGGGAACATCTGGATACAAGCCACAGAGCTGGGGTTGCAGGTCAGTGTGGTAGCCCCGGGATCAGACCTCAGCACCACAGTGACCATAAATTAATAAATAATTAAATAAAACTTTTACAGTTAGATGGAAGGGATAAGCTTTAGTGTTCCATAGTACAGTAGGGTGACTATAGTTAACAATAATCTTATATATTTTAAAATAACATGAAGAAGATTTTGAATTTTCCTAACGTAAAGAAATGAGATATGATTAAGGAGATGATAGATATACTAATTGTTCTGATTTGATCATTATGTATTCAGTACATTCATTGATATATCACACTGTACCCACCCATGAATGTGTATAGTTATTATGTATCCATTTAAAAAATTCCACTTTTATTGAAACAAGAGGTTTTCACAAGTCAATGTAATACACAATATATACGGATTATCCATTAATATAAATAAAGTTACCCCTCCCCGGAGAAAAATGTTAAAGAAACATTTCCTTGGTAAATAGTAGAATCGATAGACAGTTTGGTTTCAGAGAATCTCTGGAAATCGGCCTGTTATTTCTTAACATTTCACTGTGGCTGCCAAGTAAACATCTGCTAATCAAGTCCCTTGATACGTAAATAATTTCCATGTGTTATGCTTATGTTTGCTGCCAAAGAGAACTAGCTCGACTTAATTTAAAACCTATTAGAGGAACTATTAATATAACACGGGTCTCCGGGTAGTAGAAGAGCCCGTCTGAGATAATGACAGACTCGATGGTAGTGACAGTCTGTGCAGCAGCATTCTAGAAAGTTCCTCGCCATGCTGCGGGACCCTAACTATATTTTCATGCGTGCTGTACTGGTCCTACAGTTGTGTGTGTGTGTGTGTGTGTGTGTGTGTGTGTGTGTGTTTCTTTTAAACATTTATTGATTGCTGCTTGTTGTCAAATTGTTATAGTAACCGGTTTAGACGACTTTGCTCCAAATGAAATTATATTTCTTCAAGCAATTAGTACTTTTTAAAAATCACTCAATTAGATTGAATTCTACCCCTGTGGATTTTTGTTAATTCAATAACATTATTTTTTGCACCTGAAAAATATTACATTAATGTTCAAAACTACCCCTTAAAACAGCAGGCGTGACCTACATTTTCCTAATTGCCAGATGAGCCAAGAGCATGAAGAGACCCCTTCGAGAGCGCATCCAGGACTTTTAGCAGACTCACAGCTGGGTTGGACGGGAACAGCCCTTGTGTACACCCAGCGCTGTGAAATGCACGTTGTGGGCTCCTGGCCCACACCACACTTTGGGACTTTAGGGTTTTGTGTATGGGCGGGAGTGGTGTTCCTGGCCTCTTGTAGATAGAGGTGGTCAAAGACTTGGAGTGCCCCGTGGAAACTGTAGCTCCCACGTGCATTGGCTCGGGGTCTGGCCAGCTGCCCTGGCACACGACCAGTAGGATACACACTTCGATTGCTCTTTTTCTTCGGAGATTTCTTGGACAGGAAGAGGAGAAGGGTGCTGGACCCCTGGAATCTGATTCCTTTTGATAGGATTTAAAGGGGGTGAAAATATTATGGTCTTGTGAGGTTTTGCCCCATGATCACTATTTTTTTTTAATTGAATAAAGACAGTATACTTTGCGATTTCTTGATGCCCTATTACAATATCCTTGGACTTAGCTTATACTCCTAATCACCGGTGATGGGGAAAAAAATACACACACACACACACACACACACACACACACATACACACACTCAAATATATGCCCTCTGGGTTTTAAAAAAAAATTATTACTCATTTATTTGAGGACTGTCTGAGTTCCTCTGACTTGCAGGTGCAGTTATAAACAGTACTGAATCCCTGGAGTGCAGTATGTAATTTCTAATAGGCAGAAGTCACCCAGATGAGCATGTAGACTCTGAATGTGCAGAATGAGTTTGTTTAAAATGTTGATTGTGTTTGTTTGTTGGTTTATCATAAATGATACAGCTCAGCTAGATGGAAGGAGAGGCGTAGGGCACAGGTCAGGGGAAGCAGCTCTGAGCCCACATGACTGCTCTGGGCATGTCGCCCTCCCAGCACTGGTGTGGGTGCTTCACTTGTCTACTCTTACAGTCCCTTGGATGGATCTTCCCGTGTCTTGCCACCATTACCTTGGACACGAAAGGCATTAGCCATGTTTTCTGGTCATCTACTGGGAGACACCTCTGCTGGTTTGGGACCCCCAGCTCCCCAGGGCTGCTTGTCAGCCCGGCTGGGACACAGATGAAAGCGAAGCCGGGGAGAAAAGTGCTGCCTGAGCTCAGTCAGCTCGGGTCCACACCCTGTGGATGCTAACAGAGGTAGCACCAGATCCTCAGGGAGATTAGCCTGCCTCACTTGGCCACAGCTGTCAGGAGCTGCTACCTCTGCATTTTCCTGATCATGTTCAAAAGTTAGGCATGTTTAAAATGTAGGTTATGCTGTGACTCAGGTGTGGTTGGGCGAGTGGATCAGAGGCTTGCTGAGGCTTGTCACTCACAGTTCCCATAACGAGGGCTGCTCTGTGCCACACTGCAGAGTTGGTCAGAAGGCAAAGGAGTGAGAGCGGAATGTGGGCAGGAGACTTGCAGTGTGTGGGGGAGGAGCGAATGGGGCAGGAAGGCAGGTTCACCGCTGCTGTCTTGGATAATTTCAGCAAGCTTTGGGCTCTTGTAGATGCGAGGTATGTAATGCCAGGCCCTGGGGTGATGAGGGCAGGGGAGTAGTGACGAGAGCGTCAGAGGCTTGTAGAGGAGGTGGCCATCTGAGCTGATACTTGCAGGCAAGTCCTTGCTACCTTTAGGAAGTGGCTAGTCCTGGGAGGAGTCTTCCTGGGCTCAGTGAGGACCCACATGTCAAAACAATGGCACGAAGTGCCATGAATAACAGGAGAAATGGCAGTCGCTGAAAATCCGGATGTGCAGGATTTACACACAGTTCCCTTTAGCTCATCTGACTGACAGCCCTGAGCAGCTGTCTGTCTGAGCAGAGCTTGCCCCTCCCTCTCTCTCCTTCCTGGGAAGGGGCATCTTGGAATATGAGCATGTGAGTGGAACGGTGAAAGGGAGCCATTAGGGCCACCCACCTGACAACTCGTATGGAAACCCTTCCAGCCAGGACCGACACGGCCTTCAAGGCGTTCTTGGATGCCCAGAACCCGCGGCAGCAGCACTCGTCCACCCTGGAGTCTTACCTCATCAAGCCCATCCAGAGGATCCTCAAGTACCCACTGCTGCTCAAGGAGCTCTTCGCCCTGACCGACGCGGACAGTGAGGAGCACTACCACCTGGACGGTGAGCGTCCCCCACCCTGCCAGGTCCCCGAGAGGCTGTCTAAGCGGCCTCCTCATCTTCCCACTTGTGCTCTTCTAGTGGCCATCAAGACCATGAACAAGGTTGCCAGTCATATCAACGAAATGCAGAAAATCCACGAAGAGTTCGGGGCTGTGTTTGACCAGCTGATCGCTGAGCAGACCGGTGAGAAGAAAGAGGTAAGGGAGCCTTTTACTTGCCGTGTCCATCTGGGTTTGGATTTGCTGGGTTTCTTTTAATGAGGGGCTACGTGCAAACACAGTAGGCATGTTATTGTTTGCCGTGGTGGAACTTTTGTCTTTTGTCCAAGGCTGCACTGTGATATTTCTTCTTTAGCTGGACTCTTTCTTCACTTGGTCTTAGCCAAAAGGCCATGAGGCGATTATTTCTTAATATAGGAAACATATTCTTGATGCTGGCCATTTGTTTTGGGGCTCTCTGGTTTTATTTCAAGCTAAGAGTGAAGATGAGCTTTCATCACCACAATCTGGGCTATTTTAAACATCTTTAAAGGCCGAGATTCTCTCTTCAAGACCATAATAGCACCTAGTTTATAATGCTTGCTGGATAAACGTTTGTTGGATGAATGTAAGTTTCCAGCGACTCTGAATCTTTTTTTTTTCCAGTTTACTCAAAAACCTACATAGAAGCAGTGATAGGGACGGATCCACTGGATAAAGGCTTAGAGAGACCTAGAAGTTGTGCCATGTCACTGCCAAGGTCTTCCATGAATAAAAATGCCCCTAAAGCTGAGATGAAGCATAGGGATGTGGTGTGTAATGAGCCGCGCTAATGCGTCTGTCCACCCAGATCCAGCTGGAACACTGAATTAGTTTTGCTTTCCATTTTAAGAGCTGGTGGGGGGGGGCATAAAGCAACATAGCTTGACCGTGGTTAGGAGGGGTAAAGCCAAAGAGGGCTGGCAGAGTTTGGTGGTTTAGTCTAGGCCACAGAAGACCCCTGACCTCTGGGGATGTAAAGGGTCACTATCCAGATTAATATGTTCTCAGTGGAAAAGAACACGTTTTCAGACTGTTAAAAAATGATATTCAAGAAGTCCAGTCACTGTAACTCAATCATCAGATGTAAAAATGAACACATTAAAGAATTCACCTCTTTTTTTTTTTTTTTTTTTTTTTGAGATAGGGTCTGTCTATGTAGTTCAGGCTGGCCTTGAACTCACTGTGGAGCCTGGAGTGGCCATGAACTTGTGGCAGTCCTCCTGCCTCAGCCTCATGAATGCTGGGTGTGCCACCACACCCACTTATCTGACTCTTAAGACATAACTCAGTCAGGTGCTATTGGGGTTCACCAGAAAAGTCAAAAGTGCAGATCTGTGTGTAAAGAGACATAGAGTTGTGGGGGAGTAAGTGGATTTTTCACAACTGGAAGAGATCCATTAGGCCAATGCCACACTGGACAGAATTTGCATATCTATGCCCACATCTATTTGAACAAAATGCTTTTTTTGTGGTCTCCATAACATTATAAACAGAGCATGAGAAGATTTTCAGCCTAGTTGATAGGTAATTTAACATATTAGAGTATAGAATAAATGGATGCTGCTATCTTGGAATTAGTTTTCACTGTTTTGTAAAATGTTCATAATGAAAAAATCCTTTTAAAAGAACAAAACATAGAAAAAGGCAAAAAGGAAACTATATAGTCTCAAAACACAGAACCTAATATTTTTAATATTTTGGTGTTTTCGTTGATTTAGAAAAATTAATAAATGTGGATATGCTTGAACATTTTGAAAGTAATTTTTTATCTTGATTTTTGTACTGGACACAAAATGTTCACCTTATTTTAAATTTGTGTGGTATTTCATTGTGAGGCTGAACATTGACTTATACTTAATTTCTATTGTTAGGCAAATTTCTTATTTTTATCATGAAGCCCTTGCCATAGCCCCTGCCCCAGTGTTGTTTTTTTTGTTTTTTTTTTCCTGACAGAAGCAGATTGTACTGAGTTATAGAAGAAACATTTTCATTATATGCCAAGTTATTATCTGGATTTTAATGTCCACAAGAGCGAGTGACAATGTTGCTAATGAGTAGGTGACATGGATAGTGGGTTGGAAAGACTGTACAGAAACAGAGGTGAATATGATTACAGTGAGAGGCTATAAAAAGGAATATGGCGCAGGTAAAACTGGAGGGCCTTTGAAACGAGGTCCTGACAGTCAAGTGAGCAGTCCGTCCAGCAGGGAACAAAGAGATAACAGTGCTGTGTGGAGCAGGGCCTGCTGACCTGAGATTATAAATAGAAATGTGCAGAAGATGGAATGAGGGACCCTGGGCTAGATGCCAGTATTAGGAGAGCAGGAAAATCTTATACTGCTATCAGAAAATTCAAAGCCCAGGAAAATTAAGGTTTGGAAAAAAGTGTCAAAGGAGAGCAGTAAAAGACTGTGCTTCAGCAGGATAAAATGAACCAGCAGGAAATAGGCCTTTGGTGGGAACTGATTGCTCAAAGGCAATTGATTACTCAAGGGGTACAACTAAACTCCCATTTGATTGCTTTTCTGTCCACTGAGGAAAATGCTCTTGAGACGGGAAAGGATGCAGTGGCTTCGGTTCCACCAGAATAAAACCTTATGGAGCTCAGAACCCGGAGGAAGGGTGTGTTACACGCCAAGATCGTGGAAGAGTCTGCACCACCACTTGCAGCAGTGTATGGAAGGAGTGCGGACATGCGGTCCACAAATTATGTTCTGACTCCCATGAAGGTCGTTCCTGGTCCTTGTAGTTCCCTCTTATTGGCCACATCCAATAAAAACCTAGAGTAGATTTATGAACAGTTGGCAGGCTGTTAGGAATAGGAACATTTGTTAATATCTGCCAGTGACCAGGTTTATGTTGAAGTGGTAGCATGCTAGGCACACAGGACACCTGAATCCCGTTTTCAGCCAACTTTCCTTGGGGGTATCTCTGGGGAATGTTCACAGAAAACAAAGCTGGCAAGGACACATCTTATGATGAAACTGGGCCTTCGGTCTTCTACCATGTGTTACACTGTGGAGCGCTGAGCTAGACCCCATAAAACATTCCCTTTCCCTAGGTAAGAAGAGGAAGAAGACAAGAGGGCATTTTCCCTGGGAAGATGGTGTCAAGCAGCCTGATTCAGTAGGGCATCCCGGTCATGGCTGAGGCAGAGGCCGCCCTGCAGCACTCATCCTGGGGCTTTGGTGGGACAAGGGGGAGGCTGTTGGCTAGAGTGAGCAGTCCTGACCCCCCCACCCTGTGACTCACCTTGTGGAAATGAGTCAAGAGAGAATCCCAGGTGCATATCAGCTCTCTTTTTTCCCCAGTGTAACAACTAAAATAATGGTTCACTACAACACATATCTCACACATGAGTGTGTGTGGGCCACCTGGGTTTGGCTTTTCTTGGTGCATGCCATGCCTTCGGGCTCAGAAGTGCTGTGTGCTTTCCTCCTAGTTCCCAGGCTGAAGCAGCAGTGGCTCTCTTGGGTAGATCCTTTCCGTGGATGGAAAGTAGAAGCTCAAGAAGGCTGGTAGATGGTGGGCATGGTGGTGCATGCCTGTAATCCCAGCTACTCAGGAGACTGAGGCAGGGAGACCACAAATTTGAGGCCATCCTGGGCTTAGCCAGACCTTGTTTCAGAAAATAAAAACAGCTGGAGATTTAGCTCAGCAATTCCTGAGTTTAATCTTCAAAGCCTAAATGAATGAATAAATAAAAATACTGGTGGAAGCTTCTTATGCTACCACTCAGGTCGCATGGCCATGCTCAAACTTGGTGACATACACTTCACCTCGTCTGGTGGGAGGTGCTAGAAAACCACATTGCAGAAGGTGCGGATATGTATAATTTTGTTGGAGAGAATGGAGTTTGAGCAGTATACAAAAGTAACCTTTAATCGCTTTTAAGTTCATACCACCTGAGACAGTCATTCAATATAGTGCCCAAGAATTTTATTTATGTATCTAATTATTATTCTTTCATGTGGTGGATTGGGAGATGGGTGGTAGAGACTGTAGTGCCCTTAGCCAGTGATATCCTGGGCATTTAGTTGGTGTGTTACTTAATATTGATAAGTCAAGTAATGTGATTGATTAAATTTTATTAACCCTTGGTTGCTCTGATAGTAATATGTTCAACAATAGCAATGTCTCTGTATTCTGTACCAGTAGAGCCACGACTCCAGCTCTGCAGTGTGATTTGGTGGCTTGAGAGGGGTCTGCAAGTTGTGCTGTGTTTGGTGGAGGCCACCAGATTGCTGCTGTTCTAGAACCACCAGGAGATCATAAGCAACATCAGACACGAGAGCCATTTGTCTCTAGAAGCTCAAATGCACAAACCTTTGCTGTGAGGAAGAGGGCACAGGAGTGAGAGGCCAGTGGGCAGGTGTGTCAGGAGGCCCACATGAGGAAGAGCTCCTAACAGCTGTGACATTCACAGATGGGGCAGACTGTGGTCTGTGCTAGTTGTGCAGTCTTATCCTCTGATGGGTTTACGTAGAGAGCAACGTAAGATACCAGGCGCTCTTCCCACCTGTGACTGGCTGCTGAGAGGACCCCCACGGTGGTGAGGAGCTGAGATTCTGACGGGTTCGAAGGCAGATGGTGACTCACTGAGGAAAGCTAGGCGTGACCACAGTAGTCCCACCTTAACATGGAGGACACATTCGAGACCCCAGTGAGTGCCCAAAACTGTAGATGGTGCTGAAGCCTGTTTATACTGTGATTTTCCTGCTACATTCATTCACAAATGGAATGCCTTTCCCATCTTGGTAGTCACTTACACACAGAATAGCCATAACTTCTGCATTTTGAGGTGTGGAAGCAGAACTAGCAAGAATTTCTTTTTCTTCATTCACAATTTCATGGATAGAAGATTTGTTCTTAGCAACTTCAGCCTGCAATTTTCTCCCTTATTAGTTTGAGAACGTTCACCTTTTCCACTTAAAGGAAGCACTTGACAGCTTTTCTTCTTCGTATTCAAATTGCCAGCATCAATACTCTTGCGCTTTGAGATCGCTAGTAAGTAAAACAAGGCTTACTTTAACAGGAGCACTGTGATCCTTGACAATCGATAACCAGAGTGGCTGTTAAGTGACTAACAGGCACAGGAGAGACCCTGGGGAGAGGAGTAATTTGTGTCCCAGGTAGGAGGGAGAGGGTCGGTGTGAAATTTCATCAAACTAGTCAGAATGGGTTTTTTCTGGAATTTTCTGTTTAGTATTTTTAGACCCCAATTGGCCATAGGGAGCTGAGACCATGGAAAGCAAAAAAACCACAGGTAAGGGGGGATGACTACATGGTAAGATATAAACACTGGATGGACTGTCACAGGCCTCTGTGGATCATCATGTCCTAGTGGCTCTACAATTAGAAGAACTCATTTGAGACAATCTAGCATTTAACCAAGGAGAGGTTTCAGGCCGTGCCTTGATTTTGTGATCTCTAAGGACTTCAAGCCCTCATCCTGCACAGAGCTATCAAGGAATCTTCAAACTCCTGCTTTAACTTTTCTCTTCCTCCTCCGAAGTAAGATAAAATCTTTAAATTGAATTGGGAGAAGAAATAATTTGATTCCACTGCTTCCTGGAAGACGAAATGGTGGAAGACCTTTCTTCAGTGGAAAGATCTGAGATTTTGAGGGTAGATCTTTGTCACTGACCACTATTATCGCCTCAGGAAACTGTCTCTCTTTGAACATAAAACATCTTTAATTTCATACATCAGTTTCTACGGTTAAAACTGAGTGTGCATTTCAGAACCTTGGTTTTTACCATTTTTTCATCTTATTCTTAAAATTCAGATAGAATAAAGAAAAAGATGAGCATTTCTTTGTGTGGATCCCCTTGTTTCTTTGGTAATCTAGAGAATTTGGTCTTCAGTTTGGAAATTTCCTATGAATGACAGGATTTTTTTTACATTAAAATGTCATCACATTGTAGCTCAAACTTGGCAAAACATAATGATGCTATTAGTTGGCATTAGAAGAGTAAATTTTGTATGTGCTACCTATTGCTTCCAGTGGAGGTGGTGTTTATTAGATGTTGGCAAATTGAGAGTATTTTTAAATGTGATCTATCATTTTCTGTGCTATTTCCTTTTTATAATTCCTTTATTTACATTTACAAGTAAAAATTACACTGGATGATCCTAACTTACAATAGGGTTATGTCTTTATAAAGCCATTTTAAGCTGAAAATATCGACAAAATTTATGTATTTGTTTGTCTATTTTGCCGTGCTGTGGATTGAACCCAGAGCCTTGCGCGTATTAAGGAAGTACTCTACCACTGAGCCAAACCCTCAGCCCCCCAAATTTATTTAATTCCCCAAGAAATCCATCATAAAGTTGAAAAGTTAAATTGAGCCACAGTAAGTTGGGGACCACTCCTCCACTCTGTATATATGCATGATATTTTGCTATATGTGTATATTGTGGAATGGCTAAACCAATAACTTAGCATTGTATCACATACTTAAGCAGATGTTTTTAGGAACAATATTTTCATGATTTTCATGAAGTGAATTGACACCAGCCTGCAATATTTTAAAACTTCATGAAAACCTGAGCGTGGATCACTTTCCACAGTAAGTTTTCCTGTGTCTCTGATTTACAGGTTGCAGATCTGAGCATGGGTGACCTGCTTTTGCACACCACCGTCATCTGGCTAAACCCACCAGCCTCACTGGGAAAGTGGAAAAAGGAGCCAGACTTGGCAGCCTTTGGTATGTAGCAGAGAGGACTCTGAGGAGGGGGAAAGGCTGGCTTAATTTTTAAAGCAAAAATGTTTTTTTTCTAAGGCATAATTTATTAAAATAAAGCTATTTGTAGTTTTTTGAGGTAGTCTTCCTGCCTTGGCCACCATCTTCTTACAAATATTAAATTAAACCTTTCAGTTAAATATGTATGAAGTACCCAGCTACATGGTTTAAACAGACAGGAAATGAATTTTTTCCTTTTTCTTCTTTTTTTGCTGCTAGTCCTAGTATCTTTTCAAAATAATGGGTTTATAATAAATGAAGGAAAAATAAGAAAAAAAAGATCAAAAGAAAAATGTCTCTGTTTCTGAGACCTCAAATCCTGGAATTTTAAGTTTTCTCCCCAACTCTGCATTGCTGTACATAAAGCCAGAAGGTATGAGGTTGATTCTCAGCTGTTGCTGCAACTCTGGATGCCTAATCAGTTGTGAGGTGCATCTCAATTATGTTGTTACTAATACCAGTGAAAATAGATGGTTTATGGGTGATTCGTTTTTTTAATAATCTAGTTTAGATGGATGTGATTGCTGCAATTAGAGATCTCATGTGATTGTGTTGTATTTATATGCTTTTTGAGAGTGAGGAAAAACTGTGGCTTAGTATACTGGGATCTGTGCATAATTCAGGAAACGTAGCTTATGGTGTGCCACACAGGTATGAATGTAACATATTGCAGTGTTATGCCCAAGCATAAACAGTCTGCAGCCTGTGCTTTGGTTTTATGTTGTTTTGCCCTTCCGTCTCCCTAGCAGTACCATTCTCTTATCATGTATTATTTTTCTGAGCTTAGGGGTTAGGAGGTTGCTTACTGTTTCTTTAACTGAATTCTTTCCCCCTTTCCATGGTGTGAACAAAATATTCCCCAGCGGAACACCCTAGTCGTATTAAAATCAGCATGTTTAATACAAAGATTGATTGGGCTTCCTACTTAGGTCCACTTAGCCATCAATGAAAAATTAGTCATATTCTCCAGATTTCCCAAGAGCCACTGTAGGCATTGATGCATGTAAGTGTGCTGAGAAATCACGTGACTAAGTGGAGCATACAAGGAAGTACTGGGGTACTAACCCTTTGGCAGTTTTTGATGGGGGTGGGTGTTTTTGGAGGGCAGTAGTACTTGCTTTGTGTCCCCTCTGTTGTACTTTTTTCTTGTCCTGGCCTGGGATGTCTCTGAGGCTTTTCAGTGAGTTGTGTGTGTAAGTCCAGAGACTGACATAAATGACCCAAACCATCTACTTGTTTCTGACATTGGACTGTACGCCAGCAGTTCCAGAGTTCACCATGTGGGTATTTCATGATTTGTTCTGTGAATTTTACAAATTTCATATAGTTATAAACAAACCAATGTTGAATAAGAAAGTAATTTAAGTAGGAGAAAGTAAGAATGGGGAAATGTTGTTCTGTGTGGGGCTGCTTAGTAAATTTTGGGTGTCAGGGCCACTTGGCTGTGTGCTTTGCTTTTGTAACCAAATAACAGAATGAATGAGCTGGCCGTGTTGGCAGCCAGTCGTGTACAGGCAGCAAGCGGGCAGGTCTGGGTTTGGCCCAAGGGCCCTAGTTCGCCCACCCATGGTAAATGCCAGTTAGGAGGTTTGGGACTTCCCCTGCCACTTATTATAGAGTAGGCTCAGATAGGACTCTGCGTTCCTGTGTTCCCTGCCTCCTGGGTGTTTATGGAAGGTAGGTGACAGAGAGCTGGCTCCCAGGATTGGGGGCCCAGGACACCTGTCTTTGTAAACAGATGCTGTGTGCCCCAGCCCTGGGTGTGCTCCAACCCAGCAGACCCAGCTGAAGGCAGACTTAGTGGGGGTGTAGAGATAAAAACTGGACGGTTCTGTAGTAAGACACAAGCTTATCATTATTCAGAATTCCTCAGGATGTTCTTCAGAGTTGCAGTAAGGTAATAGTAAAGAGAAAGAAAAAAGATTAAAATTGGAATTATAAACAAAGTTTGCCTGTAGTCACCCTAACGAGCATATTTGCCGGGTGAGTCTCAGGTAAGATCATTACAGGTGATGGTTTTGACGGTTTCACTGTGATTTCCAGGAGCGAGGCCGAGCTAAATGAGCCTTACAAACGATGCATTTCAAAGTAGGGAAGAGTTGTGCTGGAAATAGGTTAGTTAAAATTGATCAGGCAGCCTCCGACTTAAGTCACGGTTATCTTTCTGTTTTTGTGTAAATCTCTAATTTCAGGGAATAGGTCAGCTTTCTTGTGAAACTGACGACTTGCTGCCAACCCAACACTCTGATGTTTTACGCTTGGGATGGCTCGTATTTGCTGAGTGTTGGTGACCGTCACCTTAAAAAATGAAATACAAAACAGCAGTCGCTTGTTTAGGCTTCAGCTTGAGAGTATCAGGCATTTGCATTTTAAGGCACACGGCAGGTGCTCTAGCCTGACAGGGTAGCCTAGGGCAGCCCAGAGTCTCCAGGCTCAAGGCTGTGACAGAAGGGATTGGGCGGCACTGCAGCGTGGTCCCTCTGGGTGAGGAGGAGGTGTCAATCACTGAAGAGGGAGACAGAGCTGTCCTAGGTGAGGGGAGAAGGGGCTGGATGCTTCAAGATCGTCTCCGGCGGGCCTGGAGCCCAACAGCCCATCTCAAAACTTCTTGGAATCTTCATTCCCATTTAATTCTGTGTCTGGTACACCAGGCTGTGTCTCCTCCAACCACTACATGCCTGGGCCTTTCCTCACGGTCAGAGACCGAAGAGATGGAGAAGTGATCTTGGGATGAGCCTTCTAAGCTGCTTCCCCACATGGCGGAAAAGGCAAAATATCTGTCTCTGGCCTCTTGTATGAGGGTACTAATCACGTTCACAAGGACAGAACCCTGCGACCTAATCGCTTCCCAAAGGCCCCACCTCCTAAAACCACCACAGTGGAGAGTAGTTTCAACATAGGAATTTGGGGGGACTGTAAGACCACAGCAGAGACACAGAGAACCGAGGACGAGTTGGGAATCACCCTTCCATGCCTTCTGGGCGGGCCCCAGTTCTGTTTCTGCTAAGAGGAGTCAGAAACACTGTGTGTTAGGTGTGCGTGGCGTTGCTGAAAGAATTCTCTAGAAGGTTATGTGTAACTCCGTTGTATCTCCAAATCTCCTGAAAGAATACAAGAATAAAACTATGTACATATTCACTTCTCCTAAAGAGCTGACTCTGATTCAGTCTGTTTGAAAGAAGTGGGATTGCATTCTACTTCATAAGCCTACTTTTATTTCTTTAGGGCAAAAATACGACTGTATTTCCTGAATGATGAACACTGTGTGCAGTGTTAGGGTTAGTTTAATTTCTATAAATGTAAATCACCTTCAGCAGTTGTATTACTATTAAAGCTATTCGTATTGTTCCTCCAGCTACTAAATTAGCTACTCTATTTTTGTCATTATGTATCAGCTTAAGTTTTTTTTTTTCATCAGCTTAAGTTTTAACCTTAGAAAAATATAGCTAAAATATATTTTCCCTGAAAGTTTCAGGAGGGGGCGTTATTTCCATTTATTTATGCTTTCTCTGTTTATTTTAGACCTGGGAAATTCTACCTCTGTAGTCTGTTAATTTTTCAGATATGACAAATGCATGGAAGGTGGGTGGGAATCAGTTGCTTGGGATCTCATCCTCCTTTTCCTCCTCCTAACTGTTATCACTACAAGTTGTCCAAGTTGAGGGCGAAGCCCCACACATCTTGTGCCATAACTGCCTTTATTTTATTTTCTTCCAGTCTTCAAAACCGCAGTGGTCCTCGTGTATAAAGATGGTTCCAAACAGAAGAAGAAACTTGTAAGACTCTTTATTTCATCCTATTGTTTGAGAATATCTTTCTGTGTAGTTCTCAGTCATATCTGCTCAATTCTACCCTTTTGTCAGCAAAGGCCTTTTATGATTTCTTTCTCAGGGACTCTGGTGATCTCTGGCCCCCCTCGCCTTTCAGGCAAGCTTCTGTTTGGAGCTTGAGATGAGCAGCCTTGCTCCACCTCGCCCCGTGGCTCAGTGCTTTCTAAACATTATCTTCCCCTTTCTCTCCTGTTCCTCTTCTTATGTTGAGATGCTTTCTCCCTCTTCTCTGCCTCTCTCTTACCTGCATTTGGCTAGCAAACTTATTTATATGCCCTCAGCGTGTTTGTCAGGCAGCCTCTCACTTCCTGCACATTAGGGTGCCATTACCTTGGGTAGGCGCTGGAGTTACTCAGTGAGAAAATGTAAGGAGTTGGTGCCTGTGAATTGGCTTGTTCTTATGCAGCCGGCCCCTTCTCTCCTGCAGGTGGGATCTCACAGACTTTCCATTTACGAGGAGTGGGACCCCTTCCGATTTCGCCACATGATCCCTACTGAAGCCCTGCAGGTCCGAGCTTTGGCAAGTGCAGGTAAACTCTGACATGCGCTGGCTGCACACTCCCAGTGTGTGTGCAGTACCCACAATCTTGGTCTAATCACTCTGCCTTCTTTTTTCTTGTATGCTTAAATGTGTCCCCCTGCCCTCCCATCTCTTCATTACGTCTTACTTACCCAGCCATCTGTAAATATTGGATGAATGAACCAAGTAAATGAGTAGATGTCTTCAAAATTGCTCCAAGGAATCATGCTCGTTTTGCTATATTTAATAGTATTACAGTGACTAGAATCTAGCAATGAGCTTCATACTTCTACCAAGAGTCCTTGAGACTGTGAACAAACTCCGCGGAAATAGTCACTTGCCTTTTAGCTGAGGGACTAAAAAGACAAACAGACAAACAAAAATATGAAAAAGCCATTGAACGTACATTTCTTTGCCTGAAGCATCCTACATCTTTATCTTTGGTATTAGTGTGACGGCATTTGAAATGTTAGTTCTTTCTCCGTGATCCGAATAGTAAAGTGAGTTGTTGGGTAGCAGTGAGTATACTTAATAATGTAGTTAGATGCTGCTCCAGGCACATGAGAAGTAAACTTCAGCCTACTGTCGACTAAGGATAGTGATATCTCTGGGACTCGGAGACCTCCATGCTGTGCTTAATTTGAAGCCAAGTTCTACAGAGGAGACTCAGCCGTGTCCCTCTCGGGCACACACCGGAAGGCACATCTTTGGGGGTCAGGTGGAAACTTTGGCCACACCCGTTCCCTATTCCAGTTGTAAATCAGGTGCAGCTTTCAGGTAGTAAAGAGAGGTGCTGGAAAGGACATCTGCAGGTGTATCTCTCTTTCATGCTTCTGGCATCTAACATGAGTGTTAGGCTGTTACTGTCTGATTTGTGTTTGTAGCCTCCTTGTTTTCACTTGTCATCTCTATAAGCAATAAAAGTGGATCTGGTCCTGACAGAACCAACTAGTCTGGTATTAGAAGGAGAAACCTCTTGGAATATTTGATATACTTCAGTTATTCCACCATTTTGAACTAGATCTATCTTCCTTTACACTTGTCCCTTGCAGTAGGAAAACTCAAATGGAAGAGCCACATAGCTCAAGTATACATGAGATTATGAAGGTTTCTCTCTAAGCTTCCAGCACAATAATTTACCATGATGCCCCTTTACTTATGGTTTGACTTGCAAAATTCATTTATGGGTGAATTTACAGGAACCTATAGATTTTGGGTCTAAAGCAGCTGCAATAATAACATTTTGAGATTTAGACACTTACATTCTAGTATTGTCTTAATGTAGAATCTTAGCTTATGAATTATCTAGTTCATGTGTTTCCTGTATCAGGTTTATAAATGGGGAAATTTTATTTCTATAGCAAGTTACAGGCTTCCTAGCCAGGAATTCCATGTTCATGAAGGACAAAGACTTTACATTTCAGAAACAAAACTATCTTTGTGATCTGACATTTCATTTTCACCCTCTGTTTTTCATTCAAATCAGGTTTAAAACTGTCAAGATAAAAGCATATTTCAATTGCTATAAAAACTAGTCAAAATGTCCCTCATTATGAACTGGATTCCAGTGGATTTGAGGATCAGAATGTGGAATTTTACGAATTTTATCTTGGTTTGGGAAAATTGGTAAAACTTTTTGCAGTTGGATTCTGGTTGGGATTAAATAATGTAGGCACAATGAGGGTTTGTGAGCAGGGTTCTGACCACTGGATGAGAATGAGGCCTTACAGTGGGCAGCTTTAAAGTCTGCCATGAATTGTTCCTTTCATGAGCATTTTATTCATGACTTAAAATAATGTCATGGTGATAGCATTGCAGAGTGTAGAAATTATAGCTGGCTCCTGAATCCACAGGTTACACATCCATGAATTCCACTGGCTATAGATAAAAAAACATTTGGGAAACAACTCGCATCTGTATGGAACATGTACACTCTTAATTTTCTTGTCATTATTCCCTAAACAATACAGTATAACAACAATTTATGTAGCATTTACATTGTATTGGGTATTATAGTAACCTAGAGATGATTTAAAGTATATGGGAGCATGCATGCATGTTATGTATAAATACTACACCATTTTATACAAGGGATTTAAGTGTCTTTGGACTTTACTACCCATAGTCCTGGATCCAGTTCCCCTGAGAGACCAAGGTTGGCTGTGCTTGGAAATACAGCTGTTCCTCTCCTCCTGGGCACATCTGTGGTGGGCACTTGGGAAGGCTGGGGATGAGAAGCCCTATTGGAGCCCCAGACAGCTTGCCGGGTGTTGGCCCTGCCTCCTTCTCTCACTGGCCTGATGAAAATACGCGCTAGGATCTCAGGCACTGAGTAGTCTAACCGTTGTCAAAAGAACTAATCACTTAATTGGAACAGTTTGGCCAAGCCAGTTGCACAATGGAAGAGTAAATTCCTCAATCAGTGTGACTGATTGAAGGGCCCTTTCGAACATCTAGAAGGTTTTGTCCTTGGAGGTTTTCCAAGTGTTCCCCCCCCCCCAGCATCATTAAGCTTTCAGACTCTTCATCTCTTTAGATGGCAGGATAGGAGTGAAGTGTCTGCGATTTTGGGCTGTTCTGCACTTTTTTTATCAGACAGCGAAGTGTGAGAAATGTTTTTTTGTAAAAATGTAAATGAATTCACTTCAAACACACCCTTATGTGTCCTTGTTTTAACTTACCTAGATGCAGAGGCAAACGCCGTGTGCGAAATTGTCCACGTGAAGTCGGAATCTGAAGGGAGGCCGGAGCGGGTGTTCCACCTGTGCTGCAGGTAAGCCTGGCCTCGTGGGGCGGAAACCGTCCCCCGCTCTGTCCGCACAGCGGCCTGTGCCTCCCCCCATTCCGTAAGCTTTTCCTGTGCTTTCAAGAAGTTAACAGTAACTTAGCTAATTTAGTATCTTTCTGAAAGGAAATGGGCATTTCCAAGTATATTCAACATATTTACGTTCTGTAGAACAGAAAGACTGATCATCTCACGGTGTTGAACCTCTGTAGTTGAGCACGTTCTTTCCAGCATGACGTCTCTGATGTGCGCAGCTAGAGTTGCCTGGGACGAGGTGGTAGTGTGTGGAGTTATTATCAGGATTCCCGATCATTTCGAGGAGCTTCAACATGAGGAAGTTGGCCTCTGTTGATTGCCTACAGAGTGACCACTAAACTTACACTGGGGGCTTCTGCTTATTTCTGCCTTCTTTGCTTCTCCTTCCCCTTTCCTGTCCCTTGTCCCTTCTTCCTTCCTCCTCCACCTCTTCTGTGAGAATTTGAGGTCTTTTCCTACACTGAACCCATTTTTTTTCTTTTTATTTCCCTCAGAAATATCTTGATAGGTGGTCCTAACAGACTGTATTCTATTTGCCTTTAAATATATACATATTTAATCATGCTTTATTTTAATCATAGACACTCATGCTATGCTCTTAAAAACAATAACAATGTTTTTATGACTAGTAGTGATATTTTATAATGCTTTTGGTAGTGTAGTCAGAAGGCACATTTCCCAAATATGAAATATGCTGAGCAGTTTAACTCTTGTTATTTTTATTTAGTCTGACCAAGGGGAACCAAGGCTTGTAGAAGGTACTTTGCCTAACATACTATAGGAAGTGAACATGGGGTTAGACTCCTCAGACTCCAGTGGATTTAACTTTAAAACCTTTATTTTGTGTTGCTACATTATTTCTCTGTTGGGTGACAGGGATCAATAGAGAGAGATCCTGAGGAAGCTGTTTGGAGAAGTGAAAAGTTACTATTATTATTTTTTTAAATATTTCACAAGTGAGCCAGGAGTGGTGGTGCATGCTTGTAACTCCAGTATTCTGGGAGACTAAGGCAGGAGGATCTCAAGTTCGAACAACTTAGCAAGACCGTGTCTCAAAATAAAAAATGAAAAGAGATGGGGATCTAGCTCATTGTGAAAGACTTGGGTTCAATCTCGATCCCTGGTAACACAGACACACACACACACACACACACACACACACACACACAGTTCCACATGTGGCTTGAGAATCATCTTTACCATCTGTTTAGGATGTTCTAATTGTGATTTTTTTTCTGGTAAAGTCTGTGAAGTTCAGCAAGCCTGTCTGTAGAGATGCCATATTGTCGTCATAAAGAGGACCAGGTGACACTTATGTGGGTAAAAATATTGAGAACTCCACAAGAAAAATAACTCTTACCTAGGAGGTTCTTTTTTTCACCAGAAGAATTAGGAGATTGGAAGATTTTTCCATTTTTTAACAATGTAGCCCTAATACTTAACCTGTTGAAAAGTATCATGGGAGGAGTGGACATTTAACAGGAAGGAGGCTAATTTTGGAGGAAGCTAAGAACATTGGGTCATCAGTCTTTGGATGCTCTGCAGAGCTGCAAGAATCTTGTGGTTCATTTTTCCTCAAAAACATTTTAGGATCTTAGATTGTGCCTTAAGTGCAGAGAGCAGAATTTGTCAGTTTCCTGGGGCAAAATCCCTCTGTCCCTCGATCTATTCACTAATGAGATTCTCTGCGCCAGGAGGGCTACAGAGATGAATCACCAAGCTGAGAGGAAAGGAGAAAGCCTTCTTTATCACCAGCTGTGAGAAGGCAGCTCCAGGTCGAAGTGGGAGGCGTGGCTTCCGTCTCTAACCTTTGGCTCAGAGATATTTGTTTGGCTGCACCTGAAGACGTTACAAGTTCCCATCTGTGAAGCGCCATTTCCCTAACACCTGTGAATCTTCTTTTCTTAGCTCTCCAGAGAGCCGAAAGGATTTCCTGAAAGCTGTGCATTCGATCCTGCGAGATAAACACCGAAGACAGCTGCTCAAAACCGAAAGCCTCCCCTCATCCCAGCAGTATGTCCCCTTTGGAGGAAAAAGATTATGTGCGTTGAAAGGCGCCAGGCCAGCCATGAGCAGGGCAGGTACTGTGGGGATTCAAATGTTCAAGATCCCCGTCACCCCCACTCCACTGTAGAACACCAATGAGCTCGGTGTCCTTGTTGAGCAAGAGTTAGGTGTGCCGTGGCGGGCTGACGTGGGAGCCGGCTCTCCCCTGGTGTGGGGTTCCTGGCCCTTGCTCCTTCCCTGTGCCTCCCTGGGCGTCTGCCCTCCGTTCGCTCCTCTTGCCTTCCCTGAAGCCTTCCCTTTGCTGCCCTCGCCTTTTGGCCGGTGAGCTCCTCTCTCATTTGCTGAACCAGCAAGCGAACCCATCCTCTCCCTGGAGGGGCTGTCTTAGCACCCTTGTGGAATGAGAGTCGCTGCTTTGCATGACAGCCAGCTTTGTTTAGCAAATAAGCAGTGTGTCATGTCTCAGCAAGATCATGGCCGGCTGTTCTGGGAACGTGGCAGCTTTGTAACCTGGCAGCACGGCGGTGCCTGTTCTCAGGAATCCAGGTTTGGTAGACCAGATGACAGATCAGATTGGGACCTTGCCTTGTGCCCGCAACTTTATTTTTATCTCCCTGTTAATTTGGGGAAGCCTTCTGCTGCTACTGGAAAAAGAGGAACCTAGCATTTAAAAGATCCCAGAATAAATATACTTGCAGAATTTACCCCCTCACTCTGGAACAGGTAGGAAAAATCAGTACTACGGCCTGTAAATGGCAGTCGTAGAACGGATGATAGGAACGATATTTTCATAACACTTAGAGATACTGAATGATGTCAAGATAGTCACGTTTTGATCACTTGTTTCCTAAGAGGCAGGGAGGACGCCAAGGCAAGAGGGTTCCTTTGCAATTGCCAAAAAAAGCTTTTTAACCTTTGTCCCAACTACGTTTCCACCCGCTCTCAGTGGGATTGGAGAGATACGGAGAGGACTGTGAATGGTTGAAGGTCTTCTCAGTGGCATAATCTAGCTAACTTGACGTGAGCTATAACATTTTTAAGCACCTTAAATTTGTTTGGGGGGCTTTAATCTCTTCTCTAATCAATTGCCATGTGTTGATTGAGAACCTCGTGCACTACACCCAGCACTCGGCTGGGCTCTCCAAGGAACTCCAAGAGTTACGCACGCATCCATCTCCGTATGTTCTCATAGAGTCCCCAAGGAAGGACAGTTCCTTGATCCTTTAGGGCTCACTGGACAGACTTTTATCTTGCAATCGTTTCCCCTGCTCTTCTTGCTTGCTGCAAAATGTTTACTTGGGACTGTGTGTTCCAGCCTCAGGGAACCTGCCTATAGGTAGTCAGGTTTAAATTGTTAATCAATGAACCCAAACTCAGAGCTGCATTTGCTTTAAAACCAATCATGTTTAGCCTGTAGGTAAGCAGCAGTTTCTCTGCTTGCTGAGATCTTTTGGGAAAGAAAATAAAAGCACCCACCACCTAGAATTTAGGTCCTAGACCATCATCATCACGAATGCCGAGGGAAAGTCATAGCCTGCTGGGTTTGACAAATTGAAAGGTTTTTCTGATGGCTCATTTTTAGCTGAAGAAAGTATCACTCTCTTTTTGAAACAGTTCACGGTCATCAGAGTTTCCACCTTTGATGATTTTTAAAATGATACTTGAATGGATGAGCCCAGCACTAGTTTAACAGTGAACCCCGGAAATACTCAAAGGTTGTCTCCCTGCGGGACTGGGAGGGGCCCTCTAATGCTAGCTGCATTATTAAGTATCCCTTTAATGAAAGACACTCACGTGGCATTCTTCATTGTTATTGGCAGATAGTTTATTTCTCCCTCCGTTCTGTTTGGAAAGGACAGTCGAGTCCAATATCTTGGCTCTATACTTAATCAAAGAGCACTATACTTCTGCCAGTGACCCAATTAAAAAATGTTTTTGTTCTACTATTTTCTTATGAAAATTTCAGACTTATAAAGTAGTTGGAAGAATTCATACCTCCCATCTACATTCTGTGATCAATATCTTTTCACTCTCACCTATCCATCTGCCATCCATCAACTCATCTTTGATACATCTCAGAGACACAGACCTTAGCAAACTTTACGCCTAAACGCCCTAATATGCAAATCATTCCCGGACGTTTCCAGCAGTCCAGGTTTGCACTGGAGGTAGCTCTAATGTAGTGATTAGAGAGAGCTGGGCTCCATTATGGTAGAATTAAGGTAAAACTGAGTAAGAACTTTTGCTTCTTCCCAATGGAGAAGTAATTTTTTTATTCCTTGTTTCCATTTTGCCTGGAAATGGTGTTCCTTCCCCTTTGAACAAGAGTCCCTCCGTACCATGTTTGGAGATGAGATGACGCTTGGGATGGCACTGGGGCACACAGGGTTGTGGGCAGAGGAGGCTGCGGGGGGACCGAGCTAGGCCGCTGTAAGTGCTCTAAGTGGTGCGTGTGGCATCTGAAGTTGAGGCTGCCTATGGACAGCATCTTCTAGCAGCACAGAAGCTGCTTAGCAGCTGGAGGACTTAGACTTCGGGAGAGCAGCTCCTCAGTGGTGTGTAGATGCCTCTCCTCATTTCTGACATGACACACACTCTGCTATGGAGGGAGAAACAGCAGCATTTCCATGTGAGCCATCTTTGTGTGTGTGTGTGTGTGTGTGTGTGTGTGTGTGTGTGTGTGTGTGTTTGGAGTGTTTATTTGCCGGCTTGACTGGGGGGTGTCTTCTGTTTGCTTGTTTTTAGTAATTCTGGTTTCCCAGAGGGCAGTAAGAATAAATCCAAAGATTATTGTCCAAAGATTTGTTTCTCTGAACTTTTAGTCATTTTATTATAGCACTTTATTGATCAACAACTTGAGTGTCATCTATTATTTATTTCTCCTGGCACTCGGGACCGATATTTTAATTGTGTCATGAAAGAAGTGGTGATTCACAGAATGTATTGAGGAGGGACAAAGGCTCACATTTGTTGGGCCTGACAGCTCACAGGGCACTTTGTCAGAAAGGGGACCAGAAACTAATCGGCAATCATCTGTGAGAGCGTCTCTTTTCCATGTGCTCTCTGATAGGAAGGATGTGGTCCCCTTAATCTGACTGAACATCCTCAAGAAGCTTTAAATTCCCATTGTGGGAATTTGGTACATTGTGGTGGTGTCTACAAAAAGAGCAGAACCCTGGAAGTGTCCTCCACCACTCCTGAATGAAGCTGGGACATCCCCGGGGGTCTTTGTAGCTCTGTGCTGTGGGACATGGTTGGGGTAAGGACACTCACTAGTCGCGAGGTCAGTGGTCCACTGGAGAGGCGCAACATAATGTGATACCTGTGTCCAGGACGCACAGGGTACAGTAAATACTTCAGAGAGAGCTGGGTGCCCTTTGCCCGCGGTCCACGACGTCTCCCATGTCCCCCAGCCCCTTTGCTGTTGGGGTCACTTGCTACAGCACCCTCCAAGTCCAGACATCGGGGCGAGGTAAACACGCTAAGATAGACTGGTGAGCCCCGAATGACATCCAGGCACAAAATGTGTACCGTTGAGTTTTTATGTTCCTTTTCTTTGCTTTCTGGATATTCATCTCATGGTAAAGCCTGTGGGGGTTTGTTTTTATATTTTTGTGTGTGTGTGCAGTGTCCGCCCCAAGCAAGTCTCTTGGGAGGAGGAGGCGGCGACTGGCCCGAAACAGGTTTACCATTGATTCCGATGCGGTCTCCGCCAGCAGCCCGGAGAAAGAGCCCCAGCAGCCCCCCGGTGGCGGGGACACTGACCGATGGGTAGAGGAACAGTTTGATCTTGCTCAGTATGAGGAGCAGGATGACATCAAGGAGACAGACATCCTCAGTGATGATGACGAGTTCTGTGAGTCGGTGAAGGGTGCCTCAGTGGACACAGACCTGCAGGAGCGGCTTCAGGCCGCCTCCATCAGTCAGCGAGAAAGAGGCCGGAAAACCCCGGATAGTCACGCGTCCCGCATGGCACAGTTCAAGAAGCAAGCTGCCCTGTCGGGCATCAATGGCGGCCTGGAGAGCGCCAGTGAGGAAGTCATTTGGGTTAGGCGCGAAGACTTTGCCCCGTCCAGGAAGCTGAACACTGAGATCTGACCATGTGGCGTCCCTTAGAGAATGTGTGTAGATACTTCTCCCTGCCTTCACTCCGCAGCCCTCCCGTGCCGTCCATGAGAATGTCCCCTTAGGTCGCAGTCTTGCACACATACACACACCACACACACACACACACGTGCACACACGCACACACAGTTTTGGCAGCTGACCGGTTCTGAAGCCATGTAGCCACCACACACCTTTGTTATTGTTAACATCGATGTCAGAAAGAATTGTTCAGGATCCCAAATGAGCTGAAGTCCTATCTTCTGTATATTACTAAGGGCTTTTATTTATTCTCCATTAATCAGGGCCTGAAGAATTAGAACTAAAGAATCTGTAACACTGGAAAGCAAATCACCCCCAGCAGTTGAAGTAAGTATGGAATTTAAGGCATAGCACATATACCACAGGCTAATATCCAGCTCGTCCTATCTAAACCAGTCTCAGTGGGAAACCCACTTCCACACAGACAGTGAAACAAACAAGAAACAAATGACATCTATACAGCTTGCAGTGTTCTGACTCCTTCCCTCTTCAGTGTCTGAGGATATCTGTGTATTTTAAGAATGTGTGAAGAGAGGGTGGTCATTTATGTTTCGATGAGCCTTTTATTTTTTCTTCTGTTTTGGTCTATGACTGGTCTAACTCTATGTCGGTGTTTGGAAGCTCTAGTTTTGCATAGAATTATAAAGATGCCAAACTCTTGGAAAAGAGATCCAAATTTATCACTTAGAGAGAGAGAGAGAGAAAAAACACTATTTTTTGTATTTTTACCTGAGATGCAGGGGCACAAATAGATGAGAATTTTACAGCGTTAGGTGTAACTCTGAGTCTTAAAGTGAGCATATAACCTTTTACAGAGAGAGTGAAGTATGGTGACTTTATATTTATATATGAAAAGGCCAACAAGAAGCTCATGCTAAGGATAAACTTTTTTTTTTCCCAAGAAGCAGATTTTTTTTTTTTTTCTGAATGTTGGAATCTATATTTGAGATGGGAGTTTGGTTGGATTACCCATGACAGGGAATGGGCAGTGTGTGTGTCTGTTGACATGGCAGGGGAGGGGAGCCTCCTTTTCCTGGGGTTGCCATGGTGATCATTGGTTTTCCCATCAAAATTGCATCTTCATCCATAGATTACCAATCCCTTCCCTGACAGTTCATAAAACCTCTGAACCAAACAACCTCTTTCAAAAACATCTCTTATGTTTAACACGTTCTTCATGCCAACAAAACAGGGTAATCATGTTAATAAACCTAATGTTCGAAACAGATATCCAAATAGGAAGAACAAAAACAACTTATAGCACTTTCAATTTTTTTTTAAAAGGTTTATAGCTTTTTTCCCCCTTCCCATTTCACAATGTCCACTTCCTAAGAAGGGTTTAAATAATATGAAAACTTTCTTTTTGGGGAAAATATCTATTTGGTGTTTGACACATCAGTAGGTACTTTAAAGACCTGAATTTTATAGTAGCTTTAGGAATTATATTTTATAAGAATCAGTTATGACTTTATATTTCCAGACAATAGAGAGTTCAGAACATCATGCTCCGTGTCCCTGCTTGCTTTTCCCGCTCTCCCATCCTCTATCCTTCCCCTTTCGGGTTTCCAGGGCTTTGAGCTTGATCTTTTGAAAGTTTTATTCTATTAAATTTTTGCTATATCTTCTGGTTTTCTTAAAAAAGCTTTAGAATGGTTTCTATACCCTTTGTATCACTGCATTGTTCCATATCATCTCGGGTTTGATTGTGTCTGGATGGAAAACCGAAGCAGAGGTGTCGAATAGTTGTAATTTACTGGTCTCCCTGCAACGTGTCCATCGAAAATACTGGAAAGTCTGGTGCTTGGAGAGGGTGCCATTTTCTCTTGTACATAAGGTCATGACGTGTCTATGTCAAAAGTTCTTATATATTTCTTTTATAAGCTGAAAGAAGGTCTATTTTTATGTTTTTAGGTCTATGAATGGAACGTTGTAAATGCCTGTCAAACAATAAAAATATTGAAAAGTGCCTGGATGGTCCTGAGCCTTTTTGGATAGGAGGATGAGTATGAACTGTGGGCAGGAGAAGGTCCACAGGACAGAATTCCTGGGAATGCCTTTTAAAAAATAACTGTTATGATCATCAAGGAAAGTTGTTAACAGTTGAAGTTTTGAGCAAAAGCAGTCACTCAGTATCTTGGTCTAAAAGTCTGGACACTAGGAAATACCAAAAATACACATTTGTTACCTACCGGGCACTGCATTCACCTCTTGGTGTCCCTGGGAGATTGGTTCCAGGACCCTGTGGATACCAAAATCAGAGGACCCACGAAGCTTGTATAAAATGGTGTGATATTGGCACATAACCTACACACATCCTCCCACATACTTTACAATGCTTTTTGATTATTCACAATGCCTAATGCAATATAAATGCCGTGTCAGTAAGTGTATAGTGTGTTGTTTAGGGAATGATGACCAGGAATAGTCTGGACCTCTTCAGTAAGGACACAGTGTTCTTCCCTAAATGGCTGGTGGAATCTATACCTCGTTTTCCGTCTGCTGCCCTGTCCAGTGGGAGCAGGTGGAGGGGTGTTGGGGAGATACTGGGGTGAACTGCAGAGCTCGCTCAATTCTGGGTAAGGGAGACCTTGGATCAGCCTGCATCTTCTTACCAGGGAGCTGCCGCCTGAGTTTTCCACAGGATCACAGAAACAAGGTAAGTGTGGCCTTTGGCTACCTTTCGCTTCCTGTCAGCATCCCTGATCCTGCGCTTCCTGAGTCCCCTACAAACTACGGTCAGAGGTCCCCAGCACACTGCCCTCCAGGTGAGAAGGTTTTTTCCTTTCCTCTTGCCCTGATCCAGAAGAGTTCCTCCTGGCTGGTGAGCCCACCGTGTGGCCCTTCACTCCCCACGTGGTGGCCCATGAACCAGCAGCATTAACTGCCCTGCTGATTAGAAATGTGGAAACTTGCTCCCTGGCCCAGACCCACTCAACTTGGCCTCCCTTTTAGCAGAACCCTGTAGGCATGTTCACGTCTGAGAAACTTTAGTTTGATGACTCCAAATATTTTTATGTTGCACAATGATGCGGAACACATGCCTTTTTAATTTAACTATACTTAAACATTAGTGCATCAATGTATTCATTTTAAGATACAAAAAGATTTCCTTCTGTACGCTCTGCATCCCTTGGGGGGTGACTGAAACCAGCTTAACACTTACCTGATGAAATTGTTCCAACAGTTTGCATTGAGGTGTAGGTAAGATCTAGGAGTTGGGGCTGCCTTCTTGTCTAGTAGCCAAGTCTTATCTGTGCAGAGGAAATCGGTGTCCAAAGTCAGTTTTAGATGCATAATCACATTGCTTCCCCAACCCAACTTAATTTCTTTTTCAGACTTGTGTCTCATCAGAGGCAGGAAATAGCCTTGCTTACCTCTCTCTTCCTGGTTCTTAGGGTCTGGGGGTTCTTGGAGTACAGCCCTTCCCTCCAGGCTTAAGAGTGCTTTCATCTGCAGAGGTTCCTGTAGAGATGGCCAGCACCCCATCCCCATGCTCCTTCCGGTCCAGGAGTGGGCTCTTCAGCGTTACCCTGCCCAGCGCCTGGACTGCTCGGCCATCTGGTCCTCTGGCTGTTGCCAGGATGCTTTGCTTGAGTTCCGGCCCTTTCCGTCACTCACATCTGTCCTGCCCCTATCTCTAGTGAGTGGATGTTGCCTTTTTTTGTGGTTATGGGGAGGGAGATGGAGAAGCAGTGGTAAAAAGCCTTTATCATCTTTTTAACAGGATTTTTTCATTGGCACCCGAAGATTATAGGCAATTAATGGTTTGGGGCACAGATCTATTCCAGGATGGGAAATCCCTGACAGTTGCCTTTTTAGAAGTGGAGCAATTGGGCAAATGGGGGAAGAGAAGTAAAAATACAGGAAGAAGAAATGCTCAAAATATCCAGCCATTTAAGTGTGAATGTGTGAGATCAGAACTGCAGCGGCACCTCCCGCATAGGCTTCGTTAAGTCAGCGTTTGGGGAGAGAAGAGCGCATATGCGTTTGGAATTGTGGTGGGTCTGTGTCCTGATAAACCCATCATAAGTGAAAAATACTGTAAGTTGAAAGTACATCGACTAGACCTACCCTACCAGACACCCGACCTTAGCAACACGGTGCACTGTGGAATGTGTTGGCTGTCTGCACTGTGGCCACCTGGCTACCTGGGGCTTGTGGTCGCTGCCCCGGTCCACTGCCGTGAGGGAGCCGCACTGCGTATTGCCAGGCCGCGAAAGTCTCAAAACTCAAAGTGTGCACTGGAGCTTCTGAATGCGTATCACTTTCACACCATCATAAAGTTGAAAAATTTTAAGTCGAAACACCCTAAAGTCAGGGATTGTCTATATTCGACACTTAACACGTGGCTGTATAAGGCTTCTGTATATGCAGCCGATGAATGCCGTGGCGAGTTACTGCATTCTGTTGACCAAAGCAGTGGGAGAAACGCTCCCCAGTCATGTCCCTGGGATTACTCGGTCTCCGTTGTTCTCCCCGTCACACGCTTCCCCAATCTCACCAGTCTACGCCAACAGCATGTGTTACATATTTTAAACTCTATACTGAAATTTTTTCTGTTCCGTCCTTTCTGCCGTATAAAACAACTTAGCCTTTCAGTCACACTGTTTTGGGAAGTCTGTCTACCATCACAGCCGACCACCCACGTCAACCACAAACCCCGATATAATGCGATCAGTGGACGGGTCCTTGTGTCATTGCTATCAGGCAACAGGCTCTCATTGTCAGCCAACGATTTCTAATGTGTGGGCAGTACATCGTCTTTTACTGTCTTGTGACTTGGGATTATTAAAAAATGAGACCGAGGCTGCGGCTTGGTCTAGGGCACTTGCTTAGTGCCAAGCCCTGGGTTGGATTCCCAGCACTGCAGAAGATTCATTCAAAAAAACCCAAACACAGGGACTAAGAGTGTATATTCACACCTAGAATTTTCCATATAGTCAACCACTTCAGGGTGGGGGAAGCATAGCACTTAAAAAAACACCTGAAATCAAGAATCTTTAGTATTTAAAAAATTGAGAACCACTATAGACTATAATCTTTCAGAAAAGGTTTTTTTTTTTTCCATTTAGATTCTTCAACTGGCTTCATACCCGGGTCAAAGCAGTAGCTGAGCAGGTTGGCACATCCCTGTAACCCCAGCTTCTCAGGTGGATGAGGCAAGAGGATGACAAGTTCGAGGCCAGCCTGAGCAGTGCAGCGAGGCTCCATTTCAAACAACAGCAAAAGTGAAGTCCAGCCAAAGTTGAGGCTGTCAGCCAGTGAGCTCCCACAGAACTCTTCTTTCGGAGTCCCAGCTCCGTCCTCATTGACTTCAAGACTTGGCTCCTTTTCTTGAAGTCGATTGGGGCTGCTCTCAGAGCTATTCGGTTTCTGAGTTCAGTGCCTTCATCCATGACAGAATGCCCTACTGACAGGTGTTAAAAATTCTAATTCTTTAAAAATTCTTTTGGTCAACATCCATATTGCATATTTCTACAGGCTGGTCCTTATGCATCCAGGAGGGAGTTTCTGGTACATTTTTGCACATTTTAAAGATTTCGATGCCTATTTCTTATTTTGTGCCCCCGTTTGGCTTCCGGTGAGCGGTCATGATTCTACTTCCTGGCCGGTGTATTCCTGTTTCTCAGAGAGCTGGTGGCTTCTCCTGGGAAACTGGCTTCTTCACTGGACTGTATTTCAGTTCCTTGGGCTGACTCTGCATGGAAAACACCCTTTCTCTGCCTGCCCTCCTTCCTCCGTCCGCTCTAGTGTTACTGGACATTCTGGCCATCAGCGGGTATTTGCAGTGACAAAAGTTGAGCCTCATGCATTCTCCCCTGCAGACCTCCCGAGATTTACAGTATCTCCCAGCCCAGAATGCTTTTTTTTTTTTTGTGTGTGTGTGTGTGTTGGCTCCATATTTAAATGAAGGTTGAGTTTTTTAATGATAGTGATAAGATCAGTGTTATGTCAGAGATATACATGGCCAGTCCATTTCTTTTCCCCAAATTCCTATGTGCCAAATGAAGAAAATGACTTAAAAACAAAAAGATTTAAAAATAAGGTTTTTAAATAAACTCAGTAGTTGGACCAGAGATGACGTAGAACCAAGTAGTCTATAAACTAACAATTCACTCATGAAACCAAGCAGATAGAAATGTGGTAATGACTCCTTGAATGCGTGTAACTCGTTCTCCAAGTGCTCTGCAAGATGAGCAAACATTTCTAGTGAGTTTTAATTTAATAAATGAACGACTTCTCGCAATATGAGTAGTACGTGATGCCCAACGTCGCATGATCACAGCTGAGCCGATGGTTTTCTCCTCTTTGCTCTCCCTCTTCTCTCGCTGTAGGATTGTGGGTGATTCTCCCGACAACAAGAGGTTATGGAGGAAATCTCTCATCTCCAGAGGAAGAGGAGAAAAAGGCAGAAGACTCCCCCACTTCGGATGAGCTTAGGGAGATGTGAAATGTGGGAAACAGTGCAAAAATTTTGTAGAAAAGCACCATCCAAATAAGGCTGTAGCACACACTGAATAAGGTGTGAGCAACAGATCTGTTAAATGACAACACGATGTCACATTTCCACAAAAGAAGGGAAAAGCAAGTGTAGTTGCATAGGTTCCTCGTTAAAGTTGCACGAAGAGAAAAATTCCATCGGCCAATGATAGCAGTGATTCCATTAGGAATAGTGGAAGTTGTCCTGTACGATAACTCTTCTCTCTCTTGTCTCCCTCACACCAGGTTTTCAAAGGTAAGTGCAGGCTTATTTGTTTATTTTTCTTTATATTTTGTATTTTCTTTATTGTTTTGTATTACATTGCAGTACTATAATCATTTTATATGAATATTTTTGGGATGTGGAATGGATCATCTGAGTTTCCATAATTTCTTATGGGGAAATTCATTTTGATACACAAGTGCTTTGGATCATAGGTACGTTTCTGGAACCAATGCTTGCAAAGCAAGCTTTTACTGTATTTAGTTTGGGGTCAGGTAGAAAGTCATGGTAGGGATAGATGCCTTTTATTAAAAGCCGTTGTATAAAGAATACTCTTTCATAGAAAATCAGGGTTTGGGGTTTTCAACAAGTCTTTCAAAACTAAATCTTGCCACTAGTGGGAGAAAGGTGATCAGCCCCAGGACAGTGATGATCCTTGAATCGAAGTGTGACTTTCCAAGGTGCACAGATGCACATAGCACAAGAGGAATCCACACCCAGATTCCCAGTGTCCCCTGTTCTCTCCTAAAAATCATCTGCCTGGAATTTGCTTGTGATGGTAGCCCAGGGTCTCTCCCTTCCCCCCCTTCCCCAGTCATCTTTCTCTCACTTGACGAAAGAGAGAGATTCTTCTTAGCTCTCCTGGATCATACTTGGGGACAGGAATCTCTGAGACATGAAATGGACACAGAAAAGTGGTGTACTGAGAAAGTAAAAGATGGTACGGACTGGGGAGCTGATCCTTTTGCAAGTTAGGTGGTTTCTAATTATTTCCTTTCAGCCAACTTGAAGGAACTAATCAAGTTGTCCAGTGACACAGCATTAAGAATTAAGCTCTAGATGACATTGGTTTGTTTCCTGTTGCTATGTAACGAAATACCCAAGACGGAATGATTTATAAAGAACAGAAATTTAGCCAGTCATGGTGGTGCACTCCTGTAATCTCCAGGTACAAGGGTGTTTGGGGCAGAGGATCACAAGTTCAAGGCTGGCCTGGGGATCTTAGCAAGATACTGTTCAAAGTAAACTTTTAAAAAGGAGTGGAAAGGTAGCTAAGTGGTAGAGTACTTACCTAGCCTGTGTGGAGCCCTGGGTTCGTTTCCTGGTACTGCGAAACAAAACACCTCAAAAGTATTTAGCTCTTGGTTCTGGAGCCTGGGAAGTCTACAAGCCCAGGCCCAGATACCTGCTCAACACCTGGGGAGGCCTTCTTGCATCTTAACATGGTAAGACAATTGTAAGCATTCTAGTTTGGATCTCTAGTCTTCTTATAAAGCCACTAATGTTGTCATGGGGTTTCTACACTCATGACCTCGTCTAACCCTAATTACCTCTGAAAGGCCCTGTCTCTAAATCTAGGGATTTTCTAACACAAGAACTTTGGGGATACAGTCAAACCACTGCAGGTGATATCTCTGGTTTTGGCATTATAATTCAAGATGCCAACGAACTGGGTGCCACATAATAAAACCGCAGTAGAAAAACTCCTTTCAGTAGACTAAGCAAGGTTTCTTTGTGCTGGCACCCACTGGTATAAAAATGAAAAATCAAAGTAGAATCCATGTTGAACTCTTTCTGGCTAAAAGTAAGATCTCATGGAAACATAAAGGTATTAAGAGGCTATTTCCAGTGAAATTTTACTTTTTCTATTTCAACGTCTTTATATTTTCATGCAAATCAATTGTGTATCAATAGGACTTGTGATGGTAGTTCAATCCAGAATTGATTTATTAATAGTTGGAGCCTTATGGTCAAAAGAATGGCAAAACTTTTAATATATAAATTTATTATGGATGTTTTTGTTGTAAAGCACTATGATGGGATGATAGAGTAGAAAACTGAGTTCAAAGGAAAAATGATATAAAATGTTTTAGTTTTTTAATTTTTAATTTTTTTTTTCCTTTTTTTGGTCTTGGAAAGTGAACACAGGGCTTTCACATTGAGCCTTCACACCCAGCCCTTCTAGCACTTTTTTTTTTTTTTTTTTTTTTTTTTTTTTTTTTTTGAGACAGAGTCTTGATAAGTTGCCCAGGCTGGGCTCAAACTTGCAATCCTCCTGACTCAGCCTCCCAGAATGCTGGGATTACAGGTGTATACCACCATGCCCAGTTTGTATTTTTTAAATGGACAATGAGCATGAAATTGCTATGATTTTTAGATTACTTTGGCTACATTAAAAGTGACATAAAAGTTTTATTTCAAAACCTCAAATTTCTCAAGCACTGCCCCCAAAAAAGTCTGTTTTTATAACGTGTGTGTATATCAGTAGCTATGAAACAAAACCACTCTCGGGGTTCATAGCTCACTACAACAAGCAATCGTGATGTTCCTAATGCTGTGAGTCCGCTGGGTGGTTCTGGTTTCAACTGGGCAGTCTGTGTGTGAGGTCAGCTGGGGCTGCTGTCATATCTGGTCACCTTGTTCATGTGTGTCACTTGGCCTTTATGGCCTGGGGGCCTCCCCTCGCACCTGTTTCTGCTTCATGTCGTCCCTCCTCCGGCAGCAGGCATCTTTACATGGTGGCCGTCGGGTCCCGAGAGCAGCAAGGATGAGCCCATGTGCACAAGCGGTTTTCAAGCAGAGCTCTCCTGACTCTTGTGGGCTGGTAACCCATTAGCTAAAGCAGGTCCCGCATCTAAACCCAGCGGCCAGCAGGGAAGGAAATCTCTCAGGGCGTGTATGCAGGGTGTGTGTGTGCGCGATTCACTGGTGACCAGTGCCGCGTCAGTCTCCCACACCCAGATGATACATTCTTTGAAACTATTTATGGTGACATTAAGATGTCAGTGGCAAGGTATACATTTTCACAATGGAGGAGTTTTTGAGAAAAGGTGGGAAATGACTGCGAGGGCCAGTCCACGCCCTCACCTCCTCCCTCCAGGGAGAATCAGGGTGGCCCAGTGGACAGAAAGGGAATGGGCATCGGGGCGGGGCCCTGTGTACTGGGACCCTGACGTCTTCGGCTGCCGGGGCTGTGAACCCGGCAGGGCACCCAAGCCTCTGCATCTCTCTGCCTCGGCACAGCGCTGGTAGTGGCACCCGCCCCCCCCAAGACTCAATCCACGCTCAGCGTCTGCTTGCCCTACATCCCCAGCCCAAAGCCCAGAAGCAGTAAGGTCTCAGCCTCACTGACACTGCCCGGACAATGGCCCCTCACTTCCTTGGTCCTCCATTCTTCGTGCCCTTGATGAAAAATTCTGTCAAGACGCTTAGGCTGTGCAGGAGCGTAAGTGGAATGAACTGTAAAGTAGTTTTAGAGAGAGTCACGCCTTCAAGGGAGAAGGCGGGCACTGCCACGAAGGCCTCAGCACCGAGTGTGAGTTTGGGGACATTGTTATGCCCCTGAGTTACTCCTGGGGTCTGGGGAACTGGGTGATTATGATACTTGTCAGCATTTTACTTAGAAGTTACTTTAGAACTGCAAATTGTCTTCCCATCCTTTTTACCTGTGTAAAAACTGTGATGCAAACCTTTCCTCTAAGGTAATTTCACTTGCATTTGCACAAATTTTACACATTTCAGAACACCTTGTTGTATGTTATTCATGCGGTCCTCACCAATCTGTGAGACAGGTTGGGTGGACGTCTCACAGGTAGACGAGAGACTGACAAGAAAGCTCACAAGATTTCATCAAATAGCAGCTCTTCTGTGAAGTCATAATGACCACACCAAGGGGTAGATCAGCAAATCCGCTGCATTTACTGTTTTGTTGTTATTTGTAGAAAAGAGGAATTGAACTCAGGGCCTTCACACTGAGCTACATCCCCAGACTTCCTTTTTTATTTTCTATTTTAAGAGAGGCTCTCACTAAATTGCCTAGGCTGGGCTTGAACTTGCAATCCTCCTGCCTCAGCCTCCCAGAGTGCAGTAATTACAGGTGTGCCCCATCATCCCCAGCTCTAAATCTGTGACTTTCCAAGACAGAAAATTCATCAATTGACTCTAATAACAGAACCTGGATGTTAGATTTACACAGATCAAGACACTAACTCTGATTCTTTTAAAAAGAACAGAATTTCTAGCATCTCAAAGCCCCAACACAAAGTACTTCCTTTTTGGACTTAGCTCGGCAGAAAGAGCCAGCGCTGCGTTAACCACCATACTGAAAGTTTGGTGGTTTTATCAAAGCAGTTTTGAAGGTACCACGTGTTCTCTACTGCCACCTGCTGGAAATCTGTCGCATCGCCTCAAGCGTCTCAAGGAGGCTTTAACAAAGAACGGAACCCGCTTAGCAGCCAGACTGGGTTTGCGGGGGCCGGGGCCAGGCAGGGAGCACAATCTGTCCCCAGCTCCTCCTTTAGCGAAGGGACAGCTGTGGCCTCTGGCTCTGCTCTGGGTTAGGTTGGGAACATCAGTATATTTAAGCATCTAGGTGTTTTGTAACGCGCCAATTGATCTAATTTACCTTGAATATTTAAACATAAAAACCAGATTAAAAAATAAGTAAAGGAGCACTATACAGTTATCCACAGGAGAACATCCAAAGGGGCACCAAACAGATGAAAAGATGCTCAACTTCACGAATCATTCGAGAAATGCAAATTGAAATCGTAATTAGGGTTCACCTTATACAGATTAGGATGGCTACTATAAAAAGAAAAAGGAAGATAACAACTGTTGGTGAGGAGGTGGAGGAACTGGAGCCTTTGTGTACTGTTGGTGGGGATGGTGGATGTGTAGCTGCAAGGGGAAAATACGGCGGATCTTTAAAAAATTAAAGTAGAATTGTCATACGAACCACTCATCCTACTTCCGGGTGTGTGTTCAAAAGAATCAAGGCAGGATTTTTTTTTTGTTTTGTTTTGTTTTTGGTTTTTTTTTTTTTGTGGTGCCGGGGATCGAACTCAGGCCCTTGTGCTTACAAGGCAAGCACTCTAATCACTGAGCTAAATCCCCAGCCTCAAGGCAGGATTTTGAAGAGAACTTTTCATACCAATATTCACTGCTGTATTATTTGCAAAGACTGACAAACAGGCCATCCACATTTCTGTTGATAGAAGAATGAAAAAGGTAAATGCAAGATAATATACAATGGAATTATTCAGCCTTAAAAGAGAGAAAAACCTTTGTGCCTGCTTCAGCCAGTCAGAAAGAGATAAATACCGTATGAGTCCCTTCACGAAGCATCTAAAAGAGCCGGGCTCAGAGAGACGGAAAGTAGGTTGAAGTTACCAGAAGCTGAAGGAGGAGGGAACAAGGATTCACTGTTTAATAGGCGCAGTGTTTCTGTTTGCTTGTTGAAAAATGTGGTTGCCCGAGGCTGGGGGGACAAGGGAATGGGGAGTAATTCAGTAAGCACAGAATTTCAGTTTTGCAAGATGAAATGTTGGACAACATTCTAAATGCACAAATGCACTTAAAGCTATTGGATGACACATTTAAAAATGGTTGAGATGGTAAATTTTGTTATGTGCTTTCTCTTTCTTTTCTTTCTTTCTTTTTTTTTTTTTGTCTTTTTTTGAGACAGGGTCTTGCTCCATAGTTCAGGCTGGTCTTGAATTGACTATGTAGCCTCAGGCTGGCCTCGAGATCATGGCAATCCTCCTGCCTCAGCCTCCCCAGTGCTGAGATTACAGGCATGTGGCAACACAGATGGCTGTTATGTGTTTTTTCACCACAATTTTAAAAAGTACAATGAGATATCACCACCTACTATGATGGCTATAATAATTGAAAAGACTTCGAGAAAATGGAAGTGTTTGTGAGGCTATATGGAAATTAGGACTCTTGTGCATTGCTTGTGGGACTATTAAATGGTACCTCTGCTGGAGTCAGTGGAGTGGTGGTGCCTAAAAATATTAAACATAAAATTTACTCTGTGATCCGGCAATTCCACTTCTGGTGTACACCCAAAGGCTCGACAGCAGGGGCTCAAATGTACACTCACACACTAAAACTCATTGCTACATTATTCACGCTGCTAAGAGGTGGAAAGAATCCAAGTGTCCACCAACAGATGAACGGATAAGCACATGTTGTAAAGCCACAAAGTGAAATATTACGCAACCACAAATAAGAATAAAGTTCTGATACACACTATGGTGTGAGTGAATCTTTAAAACTTTATATGCCAAGTAAAATAAGCCAGCAGAAAAGGACAAGCATTGTATAATGCTGATGATGCGAAATATCTAGAATAGGCAGGTGCATAGAGACAGGAAGTAGATTTGAAGAGGACCGCGGGGAAGCAGGAGTTACAGGGTTTCTGTTGGGGATGATGAAAAATTTTGGAGATGGATGGTGTTGGTGGTTGCACAACTCCAGTGAATGTGACTGAGGCCACCGACATGTCCACATACAAATGATTAAAACGATAAATTGTATGTCACTTGTTTTGAAGTCCTGAGAACCAAATCCAGGGCCTTGCGGACACTAGGCAAGTGTTCTACCACCAAGCTACGCCCCAACTCCGTGTGATATATATATCTTACCATAAAGAAAACTTATAAATTGATTATCTTTACTTTATAAAAGAGTGAAAATGACAGGGGAAGAGCTGATGCACAAACATCAGAGGTACGGTTCAATGTGCCCCGAGCCGGGCCGGACCGGGGATGGCAGCGCAGGCCAGGAAGCCGCCTGGCGTTGCACCCTGCAGCTCACTGCTCACTCCCGCCGGCCGCCTCGGGCGGGCGCGACAGGCGGGCAGAGAGCCCGCGACCCTCCGGAGCGGTGTTGGCCCAACAGAAGGCGCGCGTGGAGTGCAGGCCCGTCGCCCTGCGTGGAGCGCGAGCAGGCCTTCCTGTTGCTTTGGGAGGTAAGCGTGCCTTCGGGCTCTGTACTATGTCTGGGGAAGGTTGTTTCACCGTAGCAGGGTCACTTAAACTGATGGGACTTAATATAACCGGGAGACAACGCTGTCAGAGAGGAGAGATTGAATGTGAGCGCGAGCCTCGCCAAATCTCATTTTTCTTTGGATTTTGCGGGAAGTCGTTGCCTGTGGGGCACTGGCTTTGCGTGGAGTTTGCTGGCTTACAAGGTTTATCTGGGTGCACCTTGGAAGATTTATGAATATTGAACGCAGTTCTCTTCCAATGTAGTAACTCATCCATCTTGAAGTTTGACTTTGGTTAAAAAAAAAAAAAAGTTACGTTTCTTCCATACGACCAGAAGAGGTCGCGCTTGCACTATGAATATTTTTAGAGGCGCCTGCGAATACAAGCCTATTTCTCAGGCCAAAATTTATTGTTCTTATTTTCACTGTCTTTTTCTTTCCTCCCCCCCTTCCTCCTTCCCTTTCTCCCTTTGTAATTTTTCCTCTCCTCTCATTATTTAAAGAAATCAGTGCAGGTGTGATAATACAAAGTGGTATTTCTGTTTACCTCGCTGTTTGATCGTTGGCGTGCCTCTTCTCTGCTGAAATCTATTTCCCCTAATTGCAGTCTCTCCAAGAAAAGAGACCAAATGCAAAGATACTTAACCTTCCTCTTCACGGGTTTTTAAGCGTGGAAACAAATGGATTTTCATTTTTGTGTGTAGATAATCACACAAAACAGCCACAAGGCCGAAGTTCAGTGTCCTTTCTCTCAACTATTTTTTGGTGTTTAAATTGTTCTGGCTCTAGAGGGGCGGACATGAGAGTTAAGAAAAATCCTTTGTCAAATCTAGACTGCTTTGAGATTTTGACATTTGATAGTTGAAACTCATTTCCTGCCAGGATGCTATTGCTTTCTAGAAGTTCTGTTCAGCCAGAAAGGAAACTTAGTTTTTATTTTTTTTTACTAAGTTTTAAAAAAAAACTGATTGCTAATAAACATTTTTATTTTTTATTAAAAGTTTTATTTTTGTAGTGTTGCAGATCGAAGCCAGGGCCTCACATGCCGGGCAAGTGTCTGACCACTGAGCTATACCTCCAACCCCTAATAAACACTTTTTAGAAGCTGTATTTATTTTCATTGCTTTCTCCCGTATTTCTGATCTCTTCAATTTCCTTCTCTCCATTTGTGTTACTCTGAAGAAGTATCCAGCCAGGGTTTTTCGCCGTGAGAGTTAAATCAAACTTTGTCATTTGGAAAAAGTGACCACATTTTTAAACAAAGGAACTCTAACTCCGGAGAGAAGGGAGACAAGGCCTGTGTGTTGGGGACGGGAACCGATGTTACCTTTATTCTGAATTTCCTTGGGGGAGATGGAATTAATTACTGATTTAAACTATGTGGTGATTAGAACTCGAAAGAAAGGTTGTCAGTGTGCAGAAATGCCTCAGCACACGACTCAGGTAGCGAGAACGTCAGTGGATTTGGAGTACGTGATTTGGGCCTCCAAGTTTTTGAGGATACAAATCTTTTTAGGGAGTTAGGAGACAGCTAAGCGTTGTTGTTTCTTACCACTTTTATCGCTGCCTTTTCCTTCTCATGCAGGTGATTCAAACTAGGGAGAGGAGTTCGGGGAAGGCACCTCCCACCAAATTGGTTTCGACTGTGTTTTCCTTTGTTTGCGTGACCTTGAACTATTCTCATCTGTCCAGGTCTGAACTGTCTTGGTAGAAAAATAAAATGAGAAATTACATTATCTGTTAAATTTTTCAGATGACAGCTCTATATGATTCCTTCAGTCTTTCCAGTCTTTTAGACACTGAGTTCAGACTCTAATTTGCGCTTCCAAGCAGCTGGCTCACATTAAAGGTAGAGATAATATCAGTAACTGCAATTTTGTTATTTGCTTTTCCTTGGTTCTGGAAAGTCTTTTTACATGAATTCTAGACTTTATTTGGACTGGAAGAGGTAGGGAGGAAAGTGAATCAATGAAAGAAACAGCTCAGCCTTTGGAGCTGGACTTCCTGGGTCCTAGTTCTGGCTTTGTCATTTACTACCGGTTAGTAGGTGAGTCTTTAAATTTCTGTGTGTTTTCATTTTTCAGAAACAGAACTAAAAATCTCCTTTATCTCCTGGGATTGCTATAAAGAATAAACTAATAAAATTTAGATTATTGATTTATTATGGTGACAGCAGTCACCATAGTAATTAATATCTTACCAACGTGTGATTTTAGGACATCAGCCTCTTCCCTTTCCTACTGCAATCCACCAATAAACAGGAGGGAGCAATCTCTGGGATTCATGCACCAGTGAGTTCGGGAGCTCAATGTGCTGTTAGGAGGTGGGACCTGGTTAGAAGAGGCTCACTGGAGGCCTGACCCAGAAGGGTATATCTCCCTCCCGGCTCCTCTTTCTCTCTCTGCTTCCTGTTCACCATGATGTGAGCAGATTTCTTCTGCCAAACCCTTCAATATCGCCCTTCCTGCTTTGGAGCTGGCTTACTATAGACCAAATCTTCTTAAAACCATGAGAATTCTTTCAAGTGGTGGGTATCATATATTCTGTCCAATGATTGTAATTGACCAAGACACCAAGTCTGTGGTATTTTGTTCTGGCAGACTGACCAGATTAATGCATAATACAATCAGATCAGTTGTGGCATTTGCCTAAGAAAATGTAGCTGAACAGAACATACATGGAGATTTGACTTGTAAACTAGTGTGGTAAACTTCAATTGGCTCCTGTATCAGTTATTCATCGCTCCGCAGCAATGTTGCCCAGACCTTCCAGACTCCAGACAGCACATGTGTTTCATCTCCCAATCCCTGTGGCCCGGGAGTCTGAGCGTGGCTTAATTGTGTCCTCCATTAGACTGTGATCCAGGTTGGCCAGGCTGCTGTCTCCTCTGAGGCTCCACGGGGGACACCTTGTTGTTGGCACAATTCGGTTCCTTGTAGGCAGCTAGACTGCAGGGGTCAGTTTCTCACTGTCAGGCAAAAACCACAATCCCTGCCAGGGAGTCCACTGCACAGGCAGCTTACGGCGTGGCAGCTTCCTTCCTGAAAGGCAGCAAAAGAGAGAGAGATTCTCCTAGCAAGCAGGGATTATGCCGTTAATGTTACAGGTGACTATGTTTGTCATTTCGTATTAGACTGAATGAAGCTGAAGGTCATATCTATACTCAAGGGGATTATGCAGATGGAGACTTTGGGGGCTCCCTGCAGGGTGTCTGCCTCAGGTCCTAAGCTCACGCCACTGCCAATAACAAATCTCAGGTGGGTTAAAGTCATAATTGGGAAAGCAAAACTTAAAGGTTTTGGAAGACAACACAGAGGGACCTCTATTACCTCTGAGCAGGGAAACATTTCTTGAACCTCACACAGAGTGTGCACTGAGGGAAAATATTGATGACTCACCACTTTGGGGGTTAGAATTTGTACATATAAATTTGGGAAGCTACAAACATTCAGATCATAGCAGATGTATATTATAAGACGCCATTTAAATACAGTTAGAAGACTTACCAAACAGTATGTTTGTATGTGATAATGGTGGAAAACTTGCATAGGAATTACTGTCAACTCAGAATGTCAGTTCTTTCTGGAGCAGGAGAGAAAGGTGGTAGAGGGTTCAGATTGATGGCTTGTATCTTTTAAAAGATGTGGAGTAAGCACGGAAGACAGGATCTCTTAGACATGGTGATGGGCCCCCAGTGTTCCATGTGTGTGATGAAAATATTTCACTATACAACTTAAAAATGGATATACTGACACCCTGGTCATGGATTTCAGCTTCCAGTTTGTTTTCACTGGGCTGCGGGTAGAGGGCTGTTGCAGAGCTGAGTTCTTTCATGTTTTTGCTCAGTGCCCTCCACCCTCATTTCCACCCATCCCTGAGGTCAAAGCCCCCTTTCCTTTGCTGAATTCATCAGGAGGATGAGGCCGAAATGTTGCTTTGTCGCTCTTCACTCTCTAAATGTGCTTCTCTGTTTCTCTGGTCTTACATAGAGATGCTACTTAAAAGCTGGCCTTGTGCTTGAACTTGTGACATCATTATAGATGGCTCCAAAACTTTGCTTCTCACAACATTCTTCATTAACTCGAAGTAACAACTTGCTCTCCTCCTCATACAGCCTTTGCAAACCTGCCTTGAAAGCACATTGTCTCTCACCTGGGCAACACACACGGGCTGGCCTCCCTCCAATGACGTGACCTGGAGAGATAGATGACCGCTTGGGAAGCCAAAGGCTTTGGAGGAAGGGATCGAGCAGGACTGCTTCAATTAAAAAGGCAATTACATTTCACAAGACACATTCAAAAGCTCTAATGACGTTTCTTAAACACACACTAATTTCTTCTTTAGAAAATTCTCCCCTTTGCTTTCAAGTACATCATTAAAGCGAGTCTGTCCATTCCTTTGAATTGAGTTTGAGTCAGTAATGTTTCCAGTCAAACAGAAATGGCCAACTGAAGTTCATGTCTTTTTAAAATATCTAATTCATATCTATGTTTGTTTTCCCCCTACTTATTAGTATATGTTTGTGATACGTTATAAATAGATTCATCATGATGAATTGGTATATATATGTATCACGTCTTGGCCGTTTTACTTTTCCTTCTCCTCCCTTCCCTTATGTCTCCCCTCATCCCCCTTGAATGATTATAATTTAGAGATTCTGGCATCTGGGTGATTAGAAATGGATACCGATCAGTTGCAGAATTTCTGGCTGGAGGTGGTAAATCAGAAGAACTGACATTTATATTTACATTGGGAACTCTCTCAACCCCTTCCTGCAGCTTCTTGGGTGAGTGAGAGCCGTGTGTGTGTGTGTGTGTGTGTGTGTGTGTGTGTGTGTGTGCAACGCGATCTAACTGAGCAAATCTAGGCATTGGTCACACCAGTCTTGTAATAGAGTGTGTGACCCTGGACAATTTATTTTACCTCGGGAATTAATGCCTTCTACTAAGCATCTGGGTTGGCACTAAACAAGGTGATGCCCTGGTAGCACCCTGTGCAGGGCGCGAGGGTACTTGGCTTATGCAGTCCTCCTTCTCTTCCTCCTTCAGGGCACATCTGCTCTTAGGAAGATTAAAAAAAAGGAGCGAGGGAGATAATGGCAGGACAGACAGGAGGCTGATGGGAAATCAGTGTGGAATTTAGGTGCAAAGTAGGTTGCAAAATTCATCCACAGTTATGATAAACTACTACTGGATATCCTGCGGTCCCATTTTTTAAAAAAGTTCATTTATAACTATGAGACTAAAGGCTATATCGCTCCAGTTTCAGGTGTGATGGGAGCTGGGGTGAAGGAGGTAGCTGGGGCTGAGTGCTTTCCTAGCTCTGGAAGCACGTGATAGACTAGCTTCTGTCTTCATCTGCAGTGGTAGCTGACCACATCAAGCAGATGAGCCCAGGCAGGACTTTGTTTAGCAACTTGGGAGGTCACTGAGCGGATGCGAATTTCCACTGCTTCTTGCTGAGCAGAGGAAATGATGGTCGGAATCGCCTCCACTGTGTTACGGGAGAGGTTCTGTCTTTAAGAGTTGGGTTCTCTGGCCCAGAACAATCACTCACTTGTGCAGAGCATGCTGCTTGTTCTTCTGTAGAAGCAGGTACCATTCTGTCCTGGTCTACATTAGAGGCTGGAGGGAGAGGGTATTAAATGAGAGAGTATATGGGAAAGTGCTTTATAATGTGCCATGTGGATTCAACATTTTTGCTAACAGGGTGGACAGATTACGCCTCCAGGTGAGAGGAAGTGAACTGACCATTGTTTCCAGTGGATGCGAAAGCGATGTCCTTACCTTGTAAACTTCCTGTTCAGTACATTCTGCTCCTCTTTTCTCATGCCAACAATGGTATTATCTTGTACATAATTTCCCTCGAAGGCTGGAAGATTGGCGAGAGATGCTGATGGGAAGCAGAATTTAATCACTAACACTGAGCTGCAAAGATGGAGCAACTCGATGCCGCAGTAGTCAGAACCAGGGCGAAGTCACAGAAAACTGCCACCAGGAGAAATTAATGACTTCATTTGTTCACTCACGTTTTCTCAGCCTAATTTTCAAGTGGAAAAATGATGGGACTCATCACTCACATGGATGCTGGCTTTGGAGTTGTGTTGCTTGGAGTCCCAAATCGAGTCAGTCATAAGTGGAAGAAAGTGAATCAACTCAAAGTAATAAAAAAGATATGTTTGTTTCATTTAAGAGCCCAGGTTTCTGGGATGCGTCAGGGTGTGGCCTTGATCTCCCTCCCCTCGGCTCTGCTCTTTTCTAGGCTGACTCCTGTGTGGTCCTGTGTCGCTCTGTGATCGGGAGCTGGTTTCTGACAGCTCCGGGGACTCCCCTGTCCTCTCTTCCCAGCAGTTCCGACAAGATCCCCATAACCGTGTCTTCTGCGAGCACCAAATAGTTTTATCTGAAGGTGATGTTGGTCTTGGTGGTCTTGCTGTGAATCTGTACAGACACTTGTGTGACGGGCAGGCAAGGCTGGGGGTGATGTTGCTTCCTTTCAGGGCGTGGAGTGGTGGGAGAAATTATGAACCATGGTGAAAGCTGACGATCAGATATGCTAGTTTTCTGTCATTTGTGTAACAAATTGTCACAAACCGAGTAGTTTAAAACAACAGAAGTTAGTTCTGTTGCAGTCCTGGAGGTCAGGAGTCTGACACTGAGGTGTCATTGGGCTATGCTCTTTCTCGATGCTCTAGAGAGTTGTCTATTCATGGCCTCTTTGGGTTTCTGGATGTTGTCAGCATCCTCGTGTGTGTGGCTGCCATCACTCCTGTCTCTGTCGCCATAGTTACATTGCCTCCCCTCTTCCTGTACAGTATTTTCTCTCCTGTCTGTTTTCAACCTCCCTGTGCCTTTCCTTTCTAAGGACACTTATCATTGGATTTAGGGATCATCTGATAATTTAGGATAATCTCATCACACGATTCTTGATCACATCTGCAAAGACAATTTTCCCAAGTAAAGTGACATTTGAAAGGTCTAGAAATTAGGACAGAGACATATTTCTTTTGGGGGACACCATTCAACCTATTAACAGCATGTGCATCATTGTTTTCTTGAAATCCCTTCCAGCTCTTGAATATTTTACTCTGGTCACTTAAACCCTAATTTAAAGCCTTGTTTCCAGAGCTAAGTTTTACATCAGACCCATAAAAGATCTAAACTCAACTTTGAGCCCTCAAATAGAAGGAAAAGGTGGGCTTGAAGGCAGTGAAAGGAACCGGGGGCTGTGATCACTGAAGAGAGGAAGGAGGGACTGAGGGCAAGTGGGGAGTGGAGCCCCCAGTACACAAACTTACTGGCTCTGAAGCCTGGCAGACCATTTGCACATACCCAGCCTCGCCAACAGCTGCCTGAGCAGGGACCCTGCATAATATGCTTTCAGGCTTTTGGGGGAAATTCAGCCCCTGAAGAACGCAAAGCTCATAGAAGCCCGTCGTCCTTTATGTGTTTGCCTGTAGAGCTGCCATTTCCATTTTATTTTTTCCACCTCGAGTCGGACACCATATCCTGTGAGTTACCCGTCTCACTGTATGGAAGGCGATTCATGAGCTCTCGCGGTTACTCCGGTGGGTATAAAGCCATGTTGTGGAGATGCGGAAAACGAGGCGGAGCTGGTCCTGACCCCTCACGCACCTTCATCTTTGGGACTCAGCCCCCGAGTCACAGTGAGCAAAAACGTCACACTCGTCCGAATCATTTGGGGGAGTGCGGTCCCCTGGTGACAGCTGTCACCTGAATGGCCAGTGTGGAAAGGTCAAGAGGGGACCAGGTTCCTCTCCGTTGTCCTGGGACAGCTGAGATGTGCTCCTACTAGAGTCTCGAGATTTGAGTTCACTCTTCCTGCCGTCTCGTCATTCACATTCAAGTTTTTGAACGCTTCAGTGCTGTTGTCTTCTCCTGCACGGACTGCAGAAGTTTGATAAGCTTTCTCTCTTAGTCTGTTTTTTGTTGTTATAATAGCATACTCGAGACGGGGAGTTATGAAGACAGAAGTTTATTTGGCTTGTGGCTCTGGAGGGTAGGAAGGCCAAGAGCATGGTGAGGTCGTGGGGCAAGCGCCTTCGCGCTGTGTCATCCCACAGAGGAAAGCCAAGATGGGGCCACGGAATGGTCATGTGTCCTCCCTCGTTGGGAACCAGTTCTGATCTCTCTCCTTCAAGACTTTTACAGACTCTCTTTGTTTCTGATGCCATCCTGTCGTCCTCGGCCTGGGGAGATGTTTCCTTCAAATCCAAACTCCTGATAACTCGTGCACTCCCTGGATGATGATATTAATCACGTCTCGTTAGGCTCCATGGCCCAGCGGTCTGGCACTGGGGGTTGAGTTTGCACCATGTAGATTTCAGGGGGTTTATTCAAACTGCAATGGCCTCTTTTGGTCTTTGCTTTTTTCCTCACACCATCAGCAAGATTATCTTCTAAAAACCTGGACACATGGCATTCCTCAGCAGACAACCCTTCCTTCCTCACCTCAGTGCCACCAAATAGAGGCCCAGCTCTACAGCCTGCTCTGCAGACCTTCCTGGTCTGGGATTTTCCTACCTTAAAAAAAAAAAAAAGTACCTATTTGCCCCTCCTTCACCCTCAATTCTTTCACGTTTTTAGGCTCCTTTCTGCCACTGTGAATGATGTTTTCTAAAGCGCAATGTCAGCTTCCTTGTTAGTCAAATAGGTGTGAAAACATTTACCTCTGCTGAGACAGTTGCAGACTGTGTGGAAAGTTCTAGAAGAAGCCGGACACATTTTTTTTTAATTTTTATTTTTACCAAGAACATGTATTGGTACATTGTATACATAACGATCATAATCAACATGGTTATTTCGTACCTGTACCTGATGTATCTTGGTTTTTTCCCCCTTCTTCCCCTCCCTTCCATTCACCCACCCCTCTCTATTTGCAACAAATTTATTTACATTTTTCCATTTTTTTCCCTTTCATCTTACTTTTTTTTAACCTTCCTTCTTTAACCCCCTTTTCCCTATCTAGTTCTCCTCTCTTTTGAATACTATTTTTTTTAAATAATATCTATTATACCCCTTTGTCCTTATTTACACTTATGGTTTCTCATATCAGAGAAACAATTCAATGTGTACTGATAAGTGTTTGACTTATTTCATTTAATAGTATGTTCTCAAGGAACATCCATTTACATACAAATGACTCTAGTTTATCCTTCTTTATGGTGGTATAGTACTCTACTGTGTAGAAAAACCACATCTTCTTTAGCCATTCATTATTTGTTGGGCATTTAGGTTGTTTCCAAGACTTAGCTATTACAAATTGTGTTGCTATGAACAAGGTTGTGCATATATTGCTGTGATATGATGATTTTAATTCTTCTGGGAAGATACCAAGCAGAGGAATAGCCGGGTCAAATGGAACCTCTAGTTGTAGTTTTCTGAGGAATCTCCACACTGATTTCCACAGTGGTTGGACCAGTCTACATTCCCACCAACAGTAGAGGAGGGTTCCTTTTTCCCCGCAGCCCCGCCAGCACTTGTTATTTGTTGATTTCTTGATAATAGCTATTCTTTCTGGAGTGAGATGGTACCTTAGTGTTGTTTTGATCTGCGTCTCTTGACTGACCAGTGATGTTGAACATTTTTTCATACATTTATTTGCCTGAAACACTTTTGTGGTCACAAAATGGTCATGTGTCCTCCCTCTTTGGGAACCAGTTCTGATCTCTCTCCTTCAGGACTTTTACAGACTCATTTTGTTTCTGATGCCATCCTGTCCTCCTCGGCCTAGGGAGATGTTTCCTTCAACTAAAATCACAAACACTTCCTTTTTAGGTGATAATTTGGTGTAATGTACTAATTATTATGCACTTGGACTTGATGATGTGTCTTTCTGCTTTGCTGAGCTCAGGTCCCCTCTGTCTTACCTTTTATCCTTTTCTTTTCAGTGAGGCTTGGCTCATACCTTCCTTGGTAGCAAGCACTCGCGGGCAGCTGCTCTGCTGGGTTAGTAGCTCTGGGCTCGCTTGCACCATGTAAAAAAAATCTATGCGAGGTGGTTATTGTGACCTCCATTGTACTCATGGATGCAAGAACCACAGCATGTCAGGGTTCAGGTGACACAGACTATTGGTCTTGTAGCCAAGAAGAGATGAAATGGAAGCATGGCTGGTTTCCTTGGGGATAGCTTGTTTTAAACAGGTTGCCAAGGCCTTGAGAATAAAATCCAATGACTTAGACCAGGAATGTTTGAGGACCCCAGCTCCCATCAGGGTCTGTCTTGCAATGGCCTGGGAAAAGTGAATATATTAATAAGCTTTGTGTTTCTGCATACAGTGTCTGGCATCCTCAAGTTAGAAGAGAAAAGGTTTAATTTGACTCATGGCTCAGGGGATTCAGTCCATGGTAAGCTGACTCCAAGATGGAAACGTCATTGTGGAAAGGAATCGTGGAGGAAAGCTGCTCTTCTCATGGCAGCCAGGAAGCTATGAGAGAAGGGAGAAGCCAGGGACAAAAATATATCATTCCAGGTCATGCCCCCAGTGACTCATCTCCTAAAAGCACATGAATGTACTGATGAGTAGTCCACTGATGAGTATAGAACTCCCAGAATCCAATTAGTTTTCAAAAGACCTCCCTCTGAACATATGAAATTTTGGAGTATATTTTAGATCTGAACCATAACAGAATGAAATTTGAGTTTGCATTTGGAGCAGCAGGTCAGAACCAGGCTCATAGGCTCTGGACCTCCCACCTCTTCAGAACTGAGATGAAGGTCCTGCTCAGACTGTGTTGTCTGGCTTCTCAGTGGCTGCCTGGAGGGGCCAGGTAACACAACTTGGGTGAATTTGGATCAGTGAAAGGCAGGAGAAAGGAAGGAGGAACCCTATATAGAAATTGTCTTCCTTTCCTCCCCCATATGGCTTTAGTTTTGAAACAGCATCTGGAAATTGTCCACACTAACGGGCAAAATGCACTTTATGCTGCAGATGTGACCAGCTGGGAAACGATCCACCTTCTGTTTCTTAGGTTTTGCTGCTCTATATGCTTTCTTTCCACTCTGGCTTTCAGTGTATTGCATTGCTCAAGAAAACAAGGTGCAAGCTTTCTCTTAGTCTCTGCTTCTTAGGGAAGCATTTCAAGAACATTTACATCCATCATCTCTCCCCTCCCCCCTCCCCTGTCTTCTGTTGCCTTCTCCTCCCTTCTTTTCTCTCCCCTCCCCTCCCTTTCCTTCCCCCTCCTTCTCTCCTCTCTTCTCTTCGCTTCTCCTCTGCTCTTCTCTGTTTTTCCTTTCTGCCCTCTATTCCTTATTTTATCCAAACTGGATCACCGAGAACAGATTTTTGGGAGATGACTCCCAACATTTCTTCATCTTTAAGGCTAATGCTCTAAGGAATCATGTCGTGCACCTTAATGTTAAGTAAATGCTAAGGAAATTCATATATACATATATATGAAAAAGATTAATTGGGAGAGTATCTTCTGTACAAAAGTTTTCCATAAGCATCTATCACACATAAACAATTACTTGATCAATGCGCATTCAGTTGACAATGAACTCACAGTCGTGTCCTCAGTGTGAGAGGCCATGGGGAGCCTGGGCATTGCCGAGGGCTGCTGTCCAGCAGGGAAGAGGTGTGTCCGTTTTTCCCAAAGGTGGGGATGGTGGTGGCTTTCCTTTGCTCTCTCAATGTCTCTATGGAGGGAACAGTGTCAAAAACTAATAATTCTCCATGTCAGCACTGTAGGCCTTCAGAAACATCTGACAAATCCATAGCCATTTGCATGCGTGTTTGCGTATGGGAAGTGATAGATTAATGACCCCAGTATGTCCATGTTCTGGTCCCCGAAGCCTGTGACTCTCTGTTCCTTGGATGGCAAAATGGGCTTTGCAGAAGTGATTAGGATCTTGAGATGGGAAGATCATCTTGGATTCTTTGGCTTGGCCTTAAATGTAATCACACATATCCTTATAAGAGAGAGGTCAGAGGGACGCCACTCTGTTGGCTTTGAACATGGAGGAAAGGACTATGAGACCACAAGCGCGGACACCTCTGGGAGTTGGGAGGGGCAAGGAAATGGATTCTTTCCTTGAGTTTTCTTTGATTTTAGCCTTGTGAGACTTTAGACCTACAAAACTTATAAGAGGATAAGTCTGTGTCATTTTAGGCCTCTAAGTTTGTGGCAACTTGTTTTAGTGACGATAGAAAAATATTAACTTCTGAGTTACTGAAGTGGTTAACTATTTCTTCAGCTTCTCTTCCGTGTGAGGCACAGTGGTGAGTAGTGCAAGCCTGCCCCCTTTCTCCCTGCAGCTTGCAGTCTTGGGAAGCGGCTGTCTTGGCAAGTTGTGTGGGGTTCACAGTTTTGTCAAACTGTGCGTGTTGTTTGTTGTTTAGACTCTGTTGGTTAGGTTGTTTCTTTTTCTCCTTTTGATTTTTTTTTTAAATTAAGGACTCATTTCTAATTTAAATTATTGAATATTTCACATTTGCCCCCTAGAAGGCACGCTAAACAGATGCTACGGAGAAAAATCTCCGAATTCTTAGTAAGACCGGGCAGAGTTTGAAATCGGAACGGAGTATACAGTTGGCAAAATCAGATTTGATGAGAAGCAGAACTCAGGGCCCCTTGGCCCTCTCTCCGGCGTCTTTCGTCCGTCCTGCAGACGCCCGGACGGGACCCTGCGGGACGGATGCTCCTCGCCAGCCGCGGACCCAGCTGCTCCGGAGGCCCCGGCCCTGCTTGCTGTGTGAAACAGGCCCGGCCTCAAGGGCCTCTTGGGCACCTTTGCGTTTGGACCGATGGCAGGTCAGGGTTGTAGCAAGTGCTCACCTTGTTTTAACATTAAAAAAATCCAGATTTATTGCAGTGTAATTAGCATATTTATTTAAAGTGTACAATGAAGCAAGTTTGGCATATGATTATACTCGTGAAACTCTTTTGCCTGTATTTTAACTGAGTTTTTTATTATTGAGTTTTGAAAGTATTTTCCATATTTTAGACATAAACCCCGTTATCATCTCTATAATGGTATGTCTTTTCATTCTCTTAATAGTGACTTTGTTATTAATTTTATATATTTGACAATTTTAATTGTCACATGGTGGTGGTACATATTTGTGGGGTACAGTGTGGCATTTTAGTAAAAGCGTACAAGGTGTA